>CAXAMN010007369.1:204093-244596 GCA_963970005.1 Durusdinium trenchii | reverse complement strand
GAACAACTGCGAAAGCATCCCTATGATTCCAAGGGTGACACACACACACATTGCATGACAAACGTGCATCAGCAGTCATGCCTGATCCAGCAAGCCGACTGACACGTTCAATGGTGTTTGCAAACTTTTTTTGTACTTCGCTGAGACGTTTGCGTAGCTTGTGCTGTTACGGCCCCTGTTCATGAACTGAAATGCCAACGCTTAAAGCTTATATAAGACTTAAGACTAAGACTCGCTCGCATTCTTGGACACAACACGAGGAGATCGCATGGAATCATTGTTCATCAAGCAAAAGGCACCACCCTTGCAAAGAACATCTCTCTTGAAGACTACTTTGCTGCTTTCAGTGGTGGCAAAAAATTTTTGGGGATGTGATAATACTTTGTCATCCTTTTTATGACTTCTTTTCGCATTCTTTTGATTTACATAGTTTCCTTCAGCATCATTGAAGCAAAAACCAATGTTGCGGTATCCCTGCTCCCCATAAGACAAAATGAGGACCGCAAACCTGCCTTAACACACCCGCTTACATGGGCACAAACGCATCTCATAAAGCAAATATCTACCTTACAAACAAGGCCGATGCCATTATATGTCAAGTGACACACGTTTGCTTTGAAACGCGCTACAAAGCTTTGTTGCATCCAAACAACCAACATATTTCACCATACACATTGACTGGCTCTCCTTTCAGACTACCTGAACTGTGCCCCCGCACCGCTTAGTTGAGCACACACCAGTGTATAGTGTGTGAGTATAAAGTTTCAGACATCGATCGTGCCCAGCTCCCCAAATGTCACCGCGAAAGCTTCGAGTTGTAGACTCTGAACATCAGTTAAATTAGGAAATGGAGGCAAAAGAGCCAAACAGGTCCCACGGGTGACTATTCTGTGTCTCGCTGCCCATGCCTTGCTGGACTCGGCTGACTGCTTCTCAAAGTGAATGTCCGCCTGCATTCTGTCATCCACAACCAGCAGCAGTAAACATGCGCGCACAAGCTCGAAAGGCCTCTGCCCAATTGGACACACTTGGGCGTTTCCTATATACAATGAAACAACCCCGCTAAGCAAAGAACCTGATTGAAAGCATACAAGGTCGCAAGATTGGATATTGATTGCCCTTTCCAGGTGCAAAACAAATACTGCCTCAAGCTGCAAGCATGCAAACAAACAAGTGACTTCTCCGCCATACCAGTTACAAAAAGACTTTTGCCAACATGTATACTGTATACCAATGGTGCATAACAAATGCTAAAGCGTTCAAGCCTCAGGCGACTCTGTTGCTGGCTTCTGAGCTGGCATCTCTGCCTGATAAAGGGTTATACAAGGAGCACCGAACTTGGTCGAACATGTTGAAAGCAGAGTTTGCATCCTCGTTTTACTTCTCATCGGATAATAGTTTAAACTCATCTTAAGCATGCACGCCCTGATATAGGTTACTTCTTTAGCAGAAGGAATGAACAAAACCAAATCGGTTCCGACAAAATGAGATATAGCAAGCTGCTCCGCAATGGCCTCAGAGAGCTCTGAGTGTAGTTCTTCCACCTCTGTCGGTACCAACGCCTGTGCACATGAAGCTTGCTAGTGATTGGATGTATATACAAAGAAGTGGCGTCAGACGCTTAGCCCCGGCTAAGATATCACACCCCTACACACAGTACATTTTGTGAAATACTTTGAGTGCTCAAAAATGGCCGGTGTTGCCTCTGGTGGCTCTGCCAGCGGCATGTCCACCTGTGTAATGCATTCAGCAAAACACACGGTCTAAAGACAAAATATATAACAAACAACTTTGTCATTCACAAACTATGAAGGCTGAACTGTTAGTGACAGTCAGTGCCTCCGACACGTCTGTCGGAGACCTTACCACTTGCATGTCGGCTTTTACCTGCAAACAAACAAGTGAGTTCTCCGCCATACCAGTTACAAAAAGACTTTTGCCAACATGTATACTGTATACCAATGGTGCATAACAAATGCTAAAGCGTTCAAGCCTCAGGCGACTCTGTTGCTGGCTTCTGAGCTGGCATCTCTGCCTGATAAAGGGTTATACAAGGAGCACCGAACTTGGTCGAACATGTTGAAAGCAGAGTTTGCATCCCCGTTTTACTTCTCATCGGATAATAGTTTAAACTCTTCTTAAGCTTGCACGCCCCTCAAAAAATTATTTCTTTAGCAGAAGGAATGAACAATACCAAATTGGTTCGGACATGAACAGCCTTGTGGTGCAAAATAATGAAAAATTGGACATAGCAAGCTGCTCCGCAATGGCCTCAGAGAGCTCTGAGTGTAGTTTTTCCACCTCTGTCTGTACCAACGCCTGTGCACATGAAGCTGCTAGTGATTGGATGTATATACAAAGAAGCGGCGTCAGACGCTTAGCCCCGGCTAAGGTATCACACCCCTACACACCGTACATTTTGTGAACTACTTTGAGTGTTCAAAAATGGCCGGTGTTGCCTCTGGTGGCTCTGCCAGCAGCATGTCCACCTGCGTAATGCATTCAGCTAAACACACGGTCCAAAGACAAAATATATAACAAACAACTTTGTCATTCACAAACTATGAAGGCTGAACTGTTAGTGACAGTCAGTGCCTCCGACACGTCTGTCGGAGACCTTACCACTTGCATGTCGGCTTTGGCCTGCAAGCAAACAAGTGACTTCTCCGCCATACCAGTTACAAACAGACTTTTGCCAACATGTATACTGTTTGCCAATGATGCGTAACAAATGTGCAAAGTAGCGCAGACACTATTTTCAGCTGCAAATTGAGCCTTCGTGTTCACGGCGTAAATGTGTCAAGACGATTGACCTGAGTGTGAACCTTGTGCCGTTTCATGGATTTCTAACACGGCCCCTTCGTCTTGGCACACACTACAGAAAGTGGCGCTTCTGGCCTTTTGCCAGTGGATGCATCTTGCATCAAAGTGGATGACATTTCCACTTGGCGCCTTTCGAAGATTTCCAATCTTCTTCTCGATCTTGATCTGCTGCTGCTGGCTTTTCAGAAACATGGCGAGGTTGTCATCTCGCTGACGTCGAACCTCTTTCAAGTCTTCTTGCAAATGACCCATCATCTCTTCTGCTTCCAGCAATGCAGCTTGCATGTTGTTCATCTTTTCCTCCATTTCTTCTTTCTCTTCCTCATACTGTTGCCAGATGTAGGAGTCGATCCACTCATTTGCTTGAGTCTGTTGGTCGCACTTCTGGCTTGTGGTCTCCTGCCTTGCTGAGGTCTCATACCTGATCATCCGACCCAGCGTGCCGTAGAGACCTTCGATCATGAAGATCCGCAGCCAACTCAATGTGCTCAAGGCTCCGATCGCGGCACAGAAAACTAGTGCCCACCATCCATAATCAGCACCGGCCTTTTCTTCTGTCGTGACTTGGCTTCCAGCCACTGACCTCATGTTTGCCATCAGCAGCAATAGGCCAATGCGCATATCCTTTGACTTCATCATCTTCTTTGCCCCTTTCTTGATCTGGTACTGGTGCTCGAGGTCTCCATACTCCTCAGTGCCCACTCTGTCGCCAACTGCGTCCACAAACTTCATCATGTAGAGTAGGCCAAGCAATCTCTTTCTCGTCAAACTCTTTGTGCCAATATCAGCACTGTTCAACTCTGACGGGACGGCTGCTATGCTGAAGGCTCTCTCACTCTCCTTTTGTTGAACCCACAGCAATGAAGCATCCAGGTGCCTCACACGCCCAATGCCCTGGCGTTGCACCATGGACCGGGCAGCCGAGCTGTCTGTCCTCACCTTCATTTGACAACTTTCTCCGGTCATCTTGTTGAGCAAATGCTTGATCAGCGTTCCATCGGAACATCCTGCCACCACAGCTACGAATTCACTTTCTCCTGAGGACAATGCTATGGCCTTCTGTGTCCTGACTCGGCTTTCGATGAGGTTCCCATCGATGTACACCTGAAACGATGTAGTGCTCTTTCTGTCATCTCTGTTTCCTGCATAATCTGCATCCGTGAGCACTTCCACCAAATGTGCAGGACCACTGTTGGTCTCCTCATCTTCTCTGGTATCCAGCACTGACCTTCCTTTCTCTCTTCTCGAAAGCCTCACACCATAGTCGATGGTTCCTTGGAGGTATGAGCATAGGTGCCATGCGTTCTTCAGAGCTTGTTTTGTCGGTGCAGACATCTTTCTGGCCAAACACTGTATTCCAAACTGTGCATCTGGCCGCTCGCTTGCCATATACATCAACCTTCCAACAATGCTCCTGAATTTTGTCACCTCTTCTGCTTCCAAGAGTGGGGAGTCGTCCTTCTTTGTGAAGTTCTGGTCAAGGGGCGTCTTGCGATATGCTCTGCAAAATAAGTCCAGTTCCTTCTCAAGCCCATAGTACTGCTTCCTATCACATCTGATGTCGCAGTGATCTTCTGTGATCTTGAATTGTCTCTTGAGATATAGGAACTTCTCTCCTGGAGTGAACGGCCCCTTCGCCTCTACCTTCCACTTCTTCACATTCTTCAAGAACATCACAAACTCCTGAAGGATCTGAGGCGTTCCCACCATGAAAACATCATCCACATGCACTGTTAGGTACATGTTTCCTTGCCTCATGAACAGTGTGGGCTGCATCATGTCTTGCTCCATCTTGAACTCTTTGCAAGCTTGTGAGAACATTTGGAACCATTGTGATGCTGCTGTTCTCTGTCCGGGGAGGCACCTCAAAAGCCGGAACACTTTGTCATCAATCTTGATGAATGCCTTCTCTTCAGCTGGTTGATCAGCCATGAGGAACGCGTCCTTGATGTCAAGGGTCATTGCTGTAAACCCTGCACAAACGTTCAGAAGCACGTGGATCATCATCTTGGGTATGATCATGAGCGATGTAGGGGCAAATGTCTGGTCTGCTTCCACACTTGCCTTGAATTGTCTTGCGACAAGTCTTGCTCGTCGAAACCATCCTCCTTGCTCCACTCTGTGCTTCCATGTGTACACCAATCTTGTGGAGATGGTGTACCCTGAACATGCTCTCACCTCCTCACTTGTTGACTCCTCCATGGCCGGAATCTTCAGCGTTCTTTCAATCTCCACCCTTGTTGCTTCTTTGTCCAAAGCGTCCAACTCTTCTTGAGTGACTTCTGGCGGATCGCCATCTTCTTCACCTCCATAACTGTACTGCATCTCCTCGTTCATCTCTTCTGGAATGTGCTCCAGTCCCAACTCCTCATCTCCATGTGCTTCAACACTTTGGATGCCAGCATAATGAGGTGGATACAGCTTTGCGATCTTTCCACTGGGTGAACCTTCGGCCTCATGTTCAGCTGGTCTTGTTGGCCTATTTGCATCCTTCTCCTCGTCCATTTGCACTTCCACACCTTCAGACTTTCCTTCACTGCTCTCTCCTGCCTTCTGCCTCTTCTCTGCTTCTTCTTCCACCTCTGCAGCCTCTCTCTTCTCTGCTGACTTCCTCGGTGATTCGGTGGTGTCTTGTCTTTTCATGACCTTCTCATCTTCCATCTCCTCATGCTGCCTCTTCGTCGATGGATTCGGCAGTGCAGGTGTTGTTGGTGCAGCCATGCCACTTCCTTGTTGACCTTGACCAGTATGAAGGCCTGGGGCTGGTGTGACCAACCCTGCAGCCACCGTCTGAGCTATGTTGTCAAGCTCTTCTGGTTGAATCTCTGCCTCCAATGTCGGTTGTCGGTACTTCTGAACTTGGCCTCCATGCTTCATGAGAATGCCCTGAGGTGAGTAGGCCCATGGCAATCCTCTGCACGTGATGATGGCTGGTCCATCAAAAGCCTGTTCTGGAGCCAATCTTCGGATTGTCCTTGCTTCACATGCTCCTTCTGGCGTCAGCACGATGTGGCAGTCATTGAAGGAGTGTTTTCCGCACCAAATGCCCTGTTCAAACACCTTTGATCCTTTGTGCTTGATCATTCTTTTGTACACGACCACCTCACCGAAGAGCGCCAATTTTCCTCTATACTCATGTCCTGTGGCAAGCTCATAGCTCGTTCTTCCAACACCTTCCAGCACACGGTATCTGTTGATCAAGAACGATGCATGCTTGAAGGACCATGGGTACAGGCGGTTGTCCCCCAAGATGGATAGTCGTGCTCGTTCTTCTGCAAATGACCTCAAACAATTTGCCAGCCTCCTCACTGTCTGGACAGCAAGCCATTCGAAGCATGTTGTCCTGCTCCTGTCAGGCGGATTTCGGTCTGCAATCCCATCACCTTTCTCACTTGCTGAACAGACCTCAGGATCTGGCGAGTTGCCCTCTCAGAATCCGCTTGGAAGATGCATTTGTCTCTTCCTGCGTTCTCCAGCGAAAAACGGATCACCTCTTCAGTCACTTGCTTCAGGCTGGCGGTGCCTTTGCTGGGCACTGGCACTACGTGGATCGCCTTGGTTTCTGTTGAAGCCATAATCAAACACGTGCCGAACTGGTCCTGTCTTTCTTGAACTCTTCCTTGCATTGGTTCCTCCATTCGACCTTCAGGACCTGTATACGTATACGTAAAGTCTAGCTGGATGACTGCAGTTCCAAGGTCAGGCTTTCCTTCTTGCGGCATGTGCTTGTCCTCTTTCGCTCTTGATGCCATGCAGGACTGACACCAGGCCGCATAGGGCCAATGCGTCACGAAGTGGAGTTCTTGCTCAGCCAAAGAGGGTAGCTTCGGTTGCCCCAGAGTCATTGGGGTGCGCTGCTGTTCCCTGAACAATTTGCTTGCAATATTCAGTTGGAACTTGTCCTCGATGTCGACCTTGAAGCCAATGAGCCTCGAGAGCAACCTCTTCTTGCTCCCGGTGCAAGCCAACCCTCTTTCTTTGCATGCCAACTGCAGTTCTTTCACTGTGCTTTTCTCATTGTAAAGCACCTCGTCCAGCTCGACCTCATCTCCTCTCTCACGGACATACCTCTTCTCGATGTCCTGAGCTTCAACTTGCTCCTCAAGCTCCTCCTCTCTCTCTTGCTCTTCTTCCTCTGACCACTCGATGTGCATCTCACCTGTCGGTTCAGGATACGGGTGAACCGGCGCTTCTGAGTTTGGAGCCCAATAGTCCAGAAGCTTGTGGGGCGAGAAGAACGTCAGCATCCTTTCAGGATTCCTATCTGTGCTCAGTTTCCTGAAGGCCTTCTCACCTTGCTCCTTGTAGTTCTCCGTGTTCTCAACTTGCCTCCAAAGACCATCTTTGTCTTTCATCAGTGTCATCCTTGCTTTCCAATCGCCCTCAATGCTCTGACTGGGGTCTACCATATAGATAGCCACTGGATCACTGTGGGCTATCACTCCATTTGGCAATCTATGCCAACCCGGAACGAGTTCCAGTTCCTCCACATAGCGGCTGTAGCCTCGAAGCACCATCACCCTCTTCTCTTCAACCTCTTTGTCATTCTTCTGCTCTATCCCACAGATCCTGGCTTCGAACTGCAAAGAATGCCGTTCATTGCTGATGGGAATTGTGATGTCTCTCTCGGTGTGGCAAAGTTGCAGGCTGTCTTCTTTCGACTGTATGCTCCATCCTTTTCGAAGTAACCTGCCTGCACAAATAATGGGGTGTTGAACGTTTCCAAGGACAAATTCCTCGATGATCTCAATCTCTTTGCCGCTGACATCTTTCACTCTCACCTTGGCTCGTGTCAAGCCCTGATGAGCTATTCTTGTCCCCTGAGCATCCACCATCTTCAGCTCCTTTGCACCTGGCCTCCATTCTCCCACGTTGCCATAGTCTGCTGGCAACACTGACACGTCCGCTCCACTGTCGAGCGTCACGAAACATGCCTCCTCATCCAGATCACCAGTACTGACCATCTGGATCACATGGAAGGCGATGTCCTCAGTCTCAACTTGTTGCAGGTCCAGTGCAATGATGGGGACTTCTTCAGGTGCCCATACCAAGGGTTCCAGGCAATCATAGAACTCCTCTTGCTGCACCCTTTCAACTCTGTGCTCCACCAGCTGCTCTGATTCCTCAAAGCCACTGTCTGTACTCTCCATGGATGCCACTCGTTGTCTGCAGCAGTTCGTGGCGTTGTCAAATCAAAGACCTCAGTGCACGGTGTATCAGGTGGCGTTGCAATGCGAACCATCTTCACTGTCGTGGTCTGTGATGCAGTTCCGCCACCTGTGTGCCCTGTTGATGAACTTGCTGCTCCACCAGGATTTGGACTCTCTTCAACTTGTTGAACTCTTCTCCAACAGTCCTTGGCGTAGTGACCTGGCTTTCCGCAGACATGGCACACACCACTCTTGCTGCCTTTTCCACCCTTTTCGTTCTTTCCTTTCTCTGGCTTCCTCCATGGACCTTTCTCCCACGTAGTCTTTCCTTTCTCCTGTCCCTTCCAATTTCCTTTGCCTTCTGTCTTGCCCTTTCCTTTGTCTTTGCTCTTGCTCTTTCCTTTCACGTCTTTTCCCTTCTTTCCTCCTTTCTTTCCTTTCTCCTTACCAACGTAGTCGACCTCCATGGGCATAGGGTCATCTCCACTGGCTCTCGTCGGAAGGGCCAGACTGTTTGATGCTTCCCACCTTGTTGTCAGAGCCTCAAGGTGGTGAATCTTGTTCTTCAAAGACTCATAGGTCGTCGCATCATCGACCCAGAGTTGCAAGTGCTGCTTCATATAGTTGGGGCAAGCTTGAAGAATGGAAGCGACCTTGGCATCCTCACTGTACTCTCGTCCTGAAATCCTCTCATACTCAGCCACGATAGCTTCATATTGAGGAAGTTGTTCACTGAGTGTTTTGCCCTCTGCGAACTGCGCACGGGACAGTTGAGTCAATAGGGCTAGACTCCTGGCTCTCGTGGCTGGTTGCATCTCTTTGAGCAGGGTTTGCCATGCGACGAACCCATTCTCTTGTTTCACATGGCGGACCAACTTCAGTGGCCTCTGCCTCATATAGGACGTGAGCAGGCTGTACAACCTGACTGCCATCCCTTGCATCTCTTCTGACATGTCGTCGAAGGCATAGTCCCCATTGAGCTCCTTCTCAACAGCCTCCATAGCCGCTGCAAGAGCTGGATCAATGCCCCTCACATAGTTGCAAAAGGAAAACTTCCAGTCGCTCCAACCTTTGAGTTCAAGATCGCGCGACTCAGGCTTGAACACATCCGGCGTTTTCAAATGCCGGGACCATGCTTGTGCGCTCTGTGTCACCTGGAGTCGTTCCAAAGCAGTCGAAATGAGCCGTAGACTTTCTTCAGCCATTGCTTCAATTCTTCGGGGCTTTGGATAATAGCTCCTCGTGCTCCAGTCTGCTCCTCCTTCTTCACCTGGTCCTGGAAAGCTCTGCCCGCTATAGGCCACTAGCTCCCAAAACTTCCACTGTGCCACCAATGCACAGACTTTGTCGCCCTGGATCTCCTCTTGTTTGCTTTCGAGCCTCTCTATGAAGGACCACCTGCTCGGGACCACCACAGTCACCTCACGGATCGGCCTCTTTCTCCTCTTCTTCTTTCCTTTCTCCCTGACGATCAGGGATGCCTTTGTGGCTCTTCCTGACTTCACCCACTTGACCTTGCCGATGTGGATGTCCCCTTCGAGGATCACGGAGTGGAAGCAACGCTTCTTCACCTTCCAGGCTGTGGAGATCACACGGCCTGGGCTGTAGTAGTTGATCTCCTGCAAGGTCGGGGCGCTGATGCCACCTGCAAGGCAAGCGAGGATCAAAAGCTCGCGCAACCAGAGCCCTTTAGCTCTTCCTCCCACCAAAGACGTGCGTGGCCACGAGGTGGCTGTCGTGGTGCCAAGCGGGAGCCCGGGCTCGCTACGGCCCGGGCTCCGCTACCATGCAAAGTAGCGCAGACACTATTTTCAGCTGCAAATTGAGCCTTCGTGTTCACGGCGTAAATGTGTCAAAGACGATTGACCTGAGTGTGAACCTTGTGCCGTTTCATGGATTTCTAACAAAATGCTGAACTGCGGACTCTTTCTCGAGTAGAAACGGCCTTCAGTTGGTACACTTATCATTTGTGCTGTGTCATCTTAGATGGTCACTGAGTACGTTTTGTGCTTCTGCGCACTCCTCTTATTGAAACGTGAGCTCCTGTACTGCTCGGTTTCAAACAATGGAAACTTAGTGCATAGCAGTCAGCACCTTTTCTGCTGCAAAGCACTCAGTTGGTGTGTCTGGCCTCACGGTCTTCGCCGTTCTATGGCCTAAGCCAACACCCGGGTGGGCGGTGGGAGCCTAAAAAAGGCACTTGTGCCCGAGCTGCACCGGTGCGGGTAGCATGCTCAAAGTAACAGTTTGAAAAACTTCCAACTTAGTGCATAGCAGTCAGCACCTTTTCTGCTGCAAAGCACTCAGTTGGTGTTCCTGGCCTCACGGTCTTCGCCATTCTATGGCCTAAGCCAACACCCCACTGAGCGCTCTGGTCTGCGTGCTGACCTTCCTCACCGTCTAGGTGTAGTGGACGTGCTGGTCGACCTCCGCCATCTTCTTCGCCAGGCCCGACAGCACATCGCCCGAGTCATGCAGATATCTCTGCACAGCTGAGGACGTCCATCTTCCAGTCCTCTTCACGACCTCAATCTCCCCGGTCGCTTGGTAGAGCGCCGACGCGCCCCCAATGCGCAGCGAATGCGACTGGAAGCGCTCTGCCGGCAAACCAAGAGCCTTGGCGGCTCGCTGCAGCAAGTTCTGGATCTCGAGGCGTTTGATGACCCCTCCTGAGGCCCATCGGAACAGAGGCAGGTGACTCTCTGGGCCCGACCCAAAACGACGAGGTGCCACTTCTCGCAAACGATGCAAGGCCGTGGTCTTCAGCATAGTCTTGCACGTGCCGAATGCCTCCTGGTCAGCCTTCGTCTTCCTGAACTGCATCGTCACCTCCTGCGGGTCTTCCTCATCACCTTGGCCTCGAGTGGTCAACGACACATCTTGTCCACGGAGGATCATCTCCTGGTCCACTCCGTTGGAGTCCGCGAACTCGCGAGCTCGGAGCATGAAGAACCAGCCCGTCACCATGGCGGCGTGCACCATCCTGCAGTCCACCTTGAGCTCGCCAAAGGACTCTGCTCCCGTGGCCATTCGCTTCCCGATCCACTTGAGCATCTGCACCGTGACCCCAAGGCGTCTCGGCCTCTTCACGGAGTTCTTCTCCAAGGAGTTCAGGACGATCCACAGGCGGTGCATCTTGGTAGTGGTGTCACCGTGGCCCGCCCGCTTGTGCGCGTCCTTGATCGCGAACACCGCCTGCTTCATTGTGGCCACTGAGGTTCCCAGCCAGCCCAGGTACCCGAGGTAGCCCAGCACCTTGTTCTCGTTGAGGATCGGGTCACCGTTATGGTCGAGGTAGGGCGTCATCCATCCCTGTCTGCGACTCCAATCGCACCACTTCTGCCAGGCCGCTTGGTATGCCCTTTGGGTGCTGGCTGCCTTGTCCCCCACCAGGTGAGCTTCCAACCATTCCTCAACCTGCGCCTGAATCTCCATGTCCGGGTTGAAGTCGGGGTTCAAGTCAATGAACTTGGCGCCGTCCTCTTCCACAACCTTTACCTCCTTCTTCCTGCGTCCTCCACAGCGTCTCTGCTCCGCACCCTCGAAGTTCTCGGAGCACCTCTCCTCGAGCCCCAGGGCCTCCAACCATAGTTCTTCGCCCCAGAACCACACGGTCGACGTCTGATCTTCTAGACCTCCAGCTTTCCGTTGGGGTTCAGCTCGTCGGAAATCTCCTCTTCTCCATCCCCGCAACCACCTCAACAGGGCGCCCAAAGACTTGTAGTCCTCATAGTCGGCGCACATCCCTGCCTTTCCCTCGTGGCCCTCCTTAGCGAGCTCTGCAGCGACCCCGATCAGGCTCAGGGCTGTCCTTCTACCTGTAGCCTTGCAGCCCTCCTTCTCTGTCTCGAGCTCGCCAATCTGCGCCACCAGGATCTCCCACTCATCCGGGCGTCGGCCCTGCAGCACCCAAATCTCCCTGCCAGACAGTGCTCTCACTGTCCCCACCGGAGCTGCTTTGTCCAAGACAAGCACCCGCTGCATCCTCTTCTCCGCCTGGTCCAACAACGGCCACCGACACGGCCCACTCATGGAGTACACATGTTGTCTCTCACCCCCCTCCGTGACCCAGGCGTGTGCCGCCACAACCGGAAGCATTACCTCCTGGCCCACATTGACCGCTGTCTCGAACTTGTGGACGCCCACGCAGTTGCCCTCCTGCACTTTCTGCAAATAGGAGCCCATCGCTGGTGGGGTTACCGCCTTCACCATCAAGAACTCCACCGCCTCCGCCGTTTTGCTCACTGGGCAGACGAAACCAGCCACTCTCCGTCGCACCATGGCCTCGCCCAGTTCTGATGTCAGGAAGGCTTGCAAAATGCAGGTCCACCCAATGGCCTCCGCCCAGCGCTCTACGTCAGACCACTTCACCTCTCCAGGACCTTCCAGAACTGCCACATCGAAAGTTTCGCTGTCGAGGAACTGGAGGAACTCCTTGACCTTCCTGCCCTATAGGGTCCGGTCCGATGGTGCCCGCCACAATCTTGTACTCCGGGTTCTCCTCATCACTTGAGAAATATTCCCAGTCTCTGACATGCCGATGGCCCGGTGTCCACTCTACCACCTCGACCTTGGACAGGTCAGCCGGCTGCCGAAAGATCGCTCGGAAGACCCTGAGTTCTCTCAGCCTCATCAACTCCCATCGATCCTCTTGATCAGCCCATGACAGGAGGCACAGGCCAAACCGCTCGTTGTGGAAGGTGCGCCACCAGCCGCCCAGGATCCTGCACCTGTGCCTCTTCTCCACTAGGTTCAGGACTCTTATGAGCAAACGCCCAGCCTTCACACCACTCCTTCTGCTCGTAATCCAGAAGTACACGACCTTGTTGTCTCCTGCATACACCACCACCCGGCCTTCCCACTGGTGCCCCACTTTGCAGGCAAAGGCAACGAAGCTGAGCATCTCCCCCAGATGGATGGCCAATTTCCGGTCCCCTTGGCCCTCAGCGGCAACAACCTGTTTGATCCAAGGTTTCAACGTCTCGACCTCCTCCCGGCAAGCGAGCCCATTGGTCCAGTCGATGGCCGCCGCAACATCCGGCGTGGCGTCTGATGACACGAAGACCGGCCCTCCACCCTGCTGTCCCGGAAGTGCCAGTCGCTCCAAGGGGGGAAGTAGCTCCCTGATGTCGCCCCCGAACTTCTCAGCCCATGTCTCGGATCGAGAGCAAAGCCATCGACAATCTTCAAAGAGCTCCCATAGTGCTTCCCAAGCCTGTAGCTCCTCTTGGATGGCGGCCTCCGACCCATCTTCACGCATCAAGCGCGGGCGGACTGCTGCCCTACCATCCATTCCACCAAGGAACACGTCTGCGCCCTTGAGCTCGTTCTTCAGTCCTGCCACGACCGTGCTCCAGCCCGTTGCGATCCCCCGGAACCTTTGAAGCTCCTTCAGCGGGAGGTCCTTGTGCCCATAATTGAAGCAGGGTTGGGCCAATAGGTAGGCACCCTTGAGGATCCTCGCCTCAGGCAGCGACATCCTTTCCGTCTCCGCGTTGATAGTGAGGCCCCAAACCGTCTGCTGTCGGCTGAAGCACCCCTCCTCTGCGTCCTTGAGCTTGTTGATGGCCTTCTCACCAAGCAGCTGCGTCACCGCCCACTCATAGGCTTCACTCGAAACCCAGGGTCTGAGGCCCATCTAGGGCTCAATGCTGACGGTGAGTGGCAAGGCTGGTCGTCATGGTCTTGGAGAGGGACTCATACTGGGGGCAGCAGATGGGTCGACTTTGAGGCAGAGGGCATTCCCGGGAAGGCGGCCACTGCGGCATTGGGCTACATCCAGGAGATCGACAAGGCACGGGAAGGCGATCCGGGACCTGGAGTCTGGTGTTCGATTCGGGAGAGGGGGGACCTACTCCTCAGCGCAGCGGGCTCGGTGGAGAAGGCGGCCTTGGCCTTGTGGATTGCAAGGGAGCACCTGGGGAGGAACAATCTTCAAGGTGTTGATAGTGACCAGCTTGATGACCTTCTACATCCGGATCACCTGGCCTATCTACGTGAGGTACGAGCCCAAGGCATGCCTGCGAGGTTCCAAGGTCAAAGAGAGGGTGGTCACGAAGCCGCACCCGAGAGCCCGGGCAGATCTGGGACAGGTCTACGCTCAGTTGATGAAGGACATCCTGAAGCACCGAGTGTTGGTGGCGTCATCGGATCACCCGGCTTTGGAGCATACAGTTTCCTCACCTTTCGAGCTCGTCCCCAAGATGCTACCGAATCGGACTTTGTCGACAGAGGCAAGGCTGGTGCATGACCAGCGCCAGGTCAATGGGGGGACGCACAAGGACCTCCACCCGCCAGCAGGCCAGCCAACCCATGAACAGGTGGCCAGACGCATACTATGGTTGAAGGCCAGGTATCCGGGGGTTCCAGTGGTGATGGCAAAGAAGGATGTGGCTGGGGCCTTTCGTCTGCTGTGGGTCGACCCGAGAGACACGGAGCTGTTCGCTGGTGATGTGCCATGGAAACCGGACTTGTTTGGGCCAGGCGATGCATTGGGAAGGGCCGAGTTCGACTCCAACCTGACGGTGATCTACCTGGTCTCGAGTTTTGGTTTCTCTGGGTCCCCGGGGGAGTGGACAGTTTGGGGCAGAGCTACAGAGGAGGTGCACCGCGGCCTGAAGCCTTCGGAGAGTCGGCGCGATGGGGAGGTCCACTTCTGCGGCAAGATCCTGATCGACGACATGGTCCTGGTGGAACCTGCTGCCATCCTGAGCCGGCCCTTCCCGACCATCTCTCCTCGTTACCGGGTCCTCCACCGGCGTCCCCATCGGGGTGATCATCATCCTCGTCACCTTGGCCCTCCTCTGACGGGACATGCGCCCACGGTACCTGGCCGTCCGAGAACACAAAAAGGGTAGTTCCCGTCCACAGTGCAAAGGGCGGCTGGCTCCTTCCCTGGGTCCTCCAGTCATCGTAGACCTCAGCAACCTCCAACCGGCCACGGGCATCCCGCCGTTCACATCGGGTATACCTTTCACTGTCCTCTCCTCTTCCGGTTGAGCTCCTGCCATCGCCCACAGGCTCCTCCACATCCGCATAGGTCTCCTCGTTCTCCGGCTGGTTGTGATGGTGGACCTCGACCCGACTCGACCCCATTCCAGACCCCCATCTCCGCCTCCACGGCCATCGCCGCAACCTGCTGGATCTGCTCTTCATCCAGACCCTCGAAGCCCTGCTCCACACCTTGATCACCTTCCGGTTCCTCCTCATAGACGAACTCCCTGCCGTTCCAGCCATATGGTTGGCGACCGCCAGTCTTGGACAAGGGAGGCTGTGGTTTTGACCCCCCCCCACCAAAGTATGGACCAATGTCTCGACAACCGAGCGGACGAAGTTCGCTGCATAGACCCCCGCCTCGGTGCACCTAGAGACGCTGACCCCTGGTCTGTTGCCCTTCAAGGCAATGTGGTGGTGGGTGTTGGACAGACCCGGGCAAAGGCGTAGCAGTGCCTGGCGTAGAGGTGGGTGATGAGGGAAAGCAAGGCCCGTCCGGTGCCAGTAGTACTGGCCAGTAGTATCTGGAGGCCCTAAGCCAAAGGCACACATGTCCACTTCGATGAAGTCCACATCTGGCCGTTGTAACAACCGTCGCCATTGTGGCAAGTGCCACTGCTTGGGGTACCGTCCAGAAGTACCTGAACTCTCAGCAATCGGGAAGCCACCTTGCACTAATGAGGTCTCGAACAGGGCCGCCCCATACTCCGACAAGATGTTGCCAATGTGCTCCTTGGCCGTAGGGAGACCGGCGGGGTTTTGAAAGGTCCTGGTCCCGCCATTCTGTAAGCACCAATCACAGAATGTAGTGCAGGGGCTGGCAATCCATTGGACGTTCGAAGTTCGCTCCGTGAGCCGTTCCATGTAGTACCCTTGCCGAACTGGATCTGCAAGATCATGTTCTGGACGGGGCCCCAGCTGTTGATGAGGCTTCTCATACAGCTCGATCGGCTCTAGGGCGGTCTGGTTCGCCGCCCGCCACCCTTGGGTGATCACCCCGTGGCCCGCGAAGTACTCCTGGAGGACCAAACCGGAGTGCCCCTTTGCTTCGTGCACGGCTTTGGTCATCTGGCCACCTCCAGCCAAGACTTGAGACAAAGCGGGCAAACAGGTGGTCTTCCTCAAACAGCCCAATGTCGGTTGCTCTTCCTGCCCTCCCTTCCGGGGTTTGCAGTGCCTGCAACACACGAGCCCTGGTGCAGTTTTGGCCTGATCATGCCGTTGATGCCAAAAATACCGAAACCCTAGGCAAGGTGTGTTGTACACGTCCTCGTTGGTCAGCAACCGATGAGCGACGTCCTCTGCAGGAGGTTGTAGCAGCGTCATATGGCCCTTTGAAATCATCACCCACATGTCCCGCTGCGTCCACTGGCTTCCAGTCACCGTCTCCAGCAGCACGTCGCCCTTGTAGTCGACCCGCACGACGACGATGCGCATCTCCTCCAGAGCTGCCAGAGGAAACACGGCCAGAGCTCGGTAGCCCTTATCGTGATGGGGTTTGAGGATATCGTGGGCATACATTCTGAGTTCATGCTCGACGGGTGCCACCCTCGTCTCTGCGTGGCCCATCACCCCTTCAGCTTCCACCGCTAGCCTGGCTTGCTCCAGTCTGAAGTCCTGCGCCAGCTTCTCCACCTCATCCATCGTTGGGACTCTCCCTTCCTGCGTGATGAGCAAGCCCGCTGCGAAGACCTTAGTCACGCACTGTCGCTTCTCCTTCTCCGGCTCGATGAGGCCCAAAAGCCCGGCAAGCTCCTCCGTCATGTGCACCACTTCGCCGTAGTGCCACATAGCCCATGCTACCTCGTCGATCTGCACCAGTGCCTTTCCAGGTCCCTCATCGTCCCAACGTGTCTCCCCCACTTGACACCGAGCCTGATGTCCCGCCTTGGGTCCGCCACCGTGAGCTTCTAAAGGTCCGCTGCCTCTGCTGCCAGTTCACCCAGGCCGTACTGCACCATCTCCTCCATCAGGACCTCGAAGCCTACCTCCGGGTCGTTGGCGATGGAAGCCCAGGCATACAGGTCATCTGAGGCCTCTTGCAACTTTCCCAACACAGGCCCATCAGCCAATGCCTGTGCCTTCCTCACCAACTCCTGTGCCTCGACAGGGGCCGAAGTGCCATCACGCCCTGCATGGGCCCTTGCTTCCCTGGGAACGTGATCATAAATGGAGTGATCTGGACCTGACACTAGCTCGGCAAAATCTTTCTCCTGGCTGGTGTAGTCGACCTGAACCATCTCCTCTGGCGCCTTCCAACTCACCCGACCTCCTGCCTTCTCATGGATCTCAGGCTCCCCGGAACTCGGGTTCTCGCCTTGCCCAGCTCTCCGACGATCCTTTCCGTCCTGCACCTTCGCCGCCTTGTCCTTCGCCACCCCAGCCCAGATGTCCTTCATCTTCTCTGCCGCCGACTCCTTCGTCTCCGCCTTCATCCTCCGAAGCCCTCCACGGCGAAGAAGTTGCAGCTGAACGGCTGGGTCTAGAGCTTCGAAGGGTCCTTTGAGAGCCTTGTGGGCCCGTTGACAACCCGTCTGGGTACAGCCCATATGTGTCAAATACCCCCAGCATAGGAGCTTGCCCTCCTTGTTGGTTGGCGCTCGGTCCTTAGACCTAGCCGTCTCCTCTGCCGTGAGCTTGGGTCCGTAGAGCGTTTTCAGGGTGACTTTGTCCTCCTTCGGCCCTCCAGCAGGTTGCCCTTGTGCTCGGCTCTTGCCAGAACCTTCCCAAGTCATCTTCCACAGCATTCTCTCCTGGCGCCTCTCGATCCGGGGCATGACCTCAGACATGAACCACCCTTCTGGTCGACGAAGGTCAAAGGTCTGTGGGAGCTCCAGAGGTGGCTTGCCGTCTTCATCTGGCATCAGGGCATAGAACTTCAGATCCTGTAAGGTCATGGACTCCCTCCCAGCTTGCCTCTTGATCTTCCTCAGCTCCTCCTTGAGCTCTTCCAGGAAGCGCCAGTGAAGTTCTTCCCATACATCGATGAGCACCTGGAGCGGCCACTTATGAGGTGCACTGATATGCCACTCGCCCAGGAGGTTGATGGCATGGTCCCTCACTCCCTTCCATTCCATGCCGTACACTAGGGCCCAAATGTCGTTCTGTCTTTTTGCTCGGTTCAGCCAGTCCTCATACCGAGTAGGTGCTGTCGGCCGCTGCTCATTGGTCTGCTTGCCCGTCCTGCTCTCGATGGCAAACTGGTCCAACTCCGCGTCCGTGCACGGGATGAAGTCCGACGCACTGAGGGCATACTTCTCCTGTGTGCCCCAGTAGGGCCCTGCAATCCCAATGGCTAAACGGGAGGTGACCTTTTGGCGGAATCCAGCTGTTCTCAACTTCGTTGACGATCCCGCCTGGGCGGCTAGCAAAGCCTGGGCTAGGGCAGCACCGTACTCGTTGGCCCCTACCTGCACGGTATACTGACCACATGCACGCAAGAGATAAACCAGTTCTTCTGAGGGTTTGCCGAGGGCTTTGATGGACCCTCCTGCTCCAATGGTCGACTCTTGCTGTGCCTTGACCAACGTAGCCAACTCGTTGGTCTGCTGTTGGATCGCTCGTGCGATGTCCGTCATCTCCGGGTTGGTGCCTCTACCCTCAGGGCCAGTGCCTGCCTTGCGATCCGGGTCATAGATGCCAGGCGGTGGGATCACAGCTAGCTTCTTCTTGGGCGGGGTCTCCACAGTAACCGAACCTGGGCTCTGGGCGACTCGTCCTCCAGACGCTGCACTGGTGGGTGTAGGCGCCGAACTCTCCCGCTCTCTATGGATGACGCTCCAGTCAGAAGGCGTGGATGGTGGTGCCCCCTCCTGAGCAGCTGCTTGCTTCCTCCACTTCGCCAGGAACTTGGTCAGGCCTTTGGCGCCCTTCCGCTGTTCTTCAGTAGCTTGCTCGTAGAGGAACTGGGTGAGGTCTCCCACCGTTAGGCCTGATTGAGCTGCCATTTGCTTCCTGACGTCCTCCTCGTTCAACTGCAGCTCCTTTCCATCAGCCAGCTGCTCCATGAACTCCTCCAGGTAGGTCATCTCTCCTCTCCGATCCGGGGAATTGATCATGCCCATTCTCGCAAGGCTGTGCTGCACTGACGACTTCGGAGTGTGGCCGGGAGACGCCACTCTCTTCCTTCTTGAAGCGGGCAGCATCTCCTCCTTCTCGTCCCTGACTTCTCGCAGGATGGTCTCTGCCTCTCCTGTGTCATAGGAAACCTCCCGAACCCGTCCCCGACGTCGTAGGCGATCATCTCCGTCTCTTTCTGGTCGGTCTTCTCCTTCTTCTTCTTCGGGAGGTAGATCCCTTGCCCTCGACCTCGAACGAGAGGAGCGTCTCGAAGGTGTCGGGTTGCATGCCTCTTCATGGGTTCCACACACTCGTAACCCCTGTTTGGAGAGGTTCCCACCCCCCGGCCACAGCACCTCACGCACGCTCGAACGATCCAGATGGCTGTGAGGACCGTCCCGATGAGCAGGGAGCAAAGAGGCCATGCGAGGGACAAGAAGTAGTGGAGGATCAGGCAAATGACCATGAGTGTTGCTACCCGCAGGATCACCGAACATCCTGTCCGAACACTCGTCCAGCTCTGACCGAACACCATCCACCCAGCCCCGCTCAAAAGCGTGTCCAAAACTGTCCAGAGCACGCTATCCCACGTGGTGAAAGCGGCATACTGGGCCTGGATGGTGGCATAGGTCACATTCGCGCGAAGCTGGAGGCAATGCAGAGGATCATCCCAACAAGTCGTGTGGTTCTGACTTGGAGGGTCCTCTGCATCGGGCGTCTGCCACCAGCCGCGGCCTGAGCCCATCCACCCAAGGCTCAGGATGAGCCATCGCCACCGCACCATGGCAACGCCCTCCCGAGCCTAAAAAAGGCACTTGTGCCCGAGCTGCACCGGTGCGGGTAGCATGCTCAAAGTAACAGTTTGAAAAACTTCCAACACATTTGCTGGATCCATGTATGGAAAGGTGTCCTGCATCGCTCTGTACATTTCACCTTCCAGCTGTGCATTTCTCGTTCGCACTGCGTGGTACCACAAAGCTTCGATCTTCAGCAATTCTTCTCTTGCCAGCAGGTCTCGTCATGGCCTGGTTGTAAATCCTCCGGCTCCCACTCTCCAACATAAGTCACCTGTGGTGCATCTTGGTGGCTACTGTCACCCATGCTATCATCGCTCTCTTCTCCTTCTGCTGTAGGGACTGGCTCTGGCTCAGGAACTATAGGCGTGTCTCGTGATGAGCCTACCCCCAAAGCAAATGATGCCGGCTCCACATACTCGACTGGCACGTCCACCACCTAGTGACGGTATCACCACTCAGGTTCTCTTCACTTTCAGGCGCTGCAGCAGCAGCAGTAGTGGTCCCGAATCCTTCCATACTTGCTATGTGCTCCATGAAGTCTTGAGCCATCGATTCCTCTCTGGTTATCTTGCCCTTGTCAGCCTCCAGCTGGTCGATGTAGGCTTGAAGCACGTCCACCCTTCTCTCAAGCCTCTTGAACTTATTCCAGAGAACCATCGCTCCAAAAATCAATGCTCCCATCACGATGATGAAGACCAACATGTAGAAAGGGATCTTGCAATTGGGCTCGATCATCACCATGTCCGTGCTCTCCCCCGCAGCCAGCTCAAGGCCGCTGACCATCAGCAACCTGTTCAGGTACTTGGCAACTTTCGTGATCTTCCCCTTCTCCACATGCTGTTCCTGGAATTCTCCATGTCCATCTTGCACATGGCCCCAGAGGAGAAGTAGGTGTAGCCGTGCTTTTGAGAGAGGTTTGGCGCCGATGTCCGCCAGGTTGTAAGCAGTGCCAATTTGCTTCACCTCCAAGGAACCTTTGACGACCTTGTTTTGGCACCATAGGAGTTTGCAAGCTATCTGGCGCGTTGCAGAATTGTCGACCCAGCGCACATGTTGGGCCTGATCTCCAGTGAGGAACTCAATGACATGTTTGAGGCGTATGCCATCGCAGGTGTGGGATTCTAGGATCCAGAGCTCATGATATCTCGTATTGATTCCCTGGCCTCTCTGAAGTAGAGGCGAAGGATGTGTTGATGTTCTGTCTCCTTCAAACAGCCCACAAACTTCGGCGCCTTTAGGAGTGAGATTTCAGTGGGACTGGACATCCGCCCTGCGAGCTCCTTGACCACAAAGGCCACACCCCGCTGGACTTCATCTTGCGCCCCTGCGCCCCTTGGAGGTCCTTGTTTGGGGCAGGCGCGAAGGCCTGGAGAGGGCTCAGGGTTCACCGACCTCAGGATGGTCAAGAGATTGCCCTGCGGATGATCCAAGTGGCAGAGGCAGCATCGGTGGCCGCTTAAAGCGCGGCTGAAGCTCGGCCGCAGATCTGAGGGGACAAACTGGCTCAGGGTCCTTCCAGAGCCAGCGAACTTCGATGCCAAGATGAGGGAGGAGGAGATGAGCCAATGGAGTGGCTTCAGCTGGAGCGTCGAGCAGTACCTCTCCTCGATGATGGCGCCTTTGCAGAGGACTTCAAGGAGGTGAGAGGCCTGACACGGTGGGAGCACATTCCTCTACTCGCTGTTGGCTTCCGTCAGACAGCGTCTATTGCCCTGAGGCCTATCGACTGCTCATCAAGAGCCTTGAACCTGCCTCGAAGAACAGGTCATTAGGTCTGTTGACCATGATCTTGGAGTGGAAGCCCTTTGACATGAAGAAGGAAAGCATTTTCGGCCAGCTTCTTCGGCTTGAGGAAGCCTACATGGAATACAAGAAAACAGGCTCCAAGCTCGAGGACACCATCAAGTTCGCCCAAGACATGGCTCCATCTCAATGTTGCTGAGAGCCAGGACTATGGGCAGCTCAGGGAAACGGTCATTCAGTATGACACGGCTATGTTGAGGTGGAGCAGCACGATGATGCTTGGACCTACACATGGAGGTGCGCAACGATGCGCACATGTGGTGAGGATGCTGGAGGCCAAACTGGCCGGAGACTTGGAGCAGAAGGTGAAGCAGCAGGTTGGCTGGAAACAAGTTGAGAACCGCTGGATTGGAGTGCGTGTGGCCAAGAAGATGCAGAATCCCCAGTACCTTGGCGGCGTCCCTGGGACGTTGATTGGCTGAGGACCACTTTGGCAAGAGTTGATGGGAGGTGGCAGCTGCTTGAGATGTGTGAATCTCTCCATGGTCTACAAGATCAGGAGGAGCCTCTTGAGAATGTTGCGGAGAACACCCCCCTGATCTTGACCGTCTTGACGAAAGAGGCCATGGCAACGGAGGACATGGGCTTCGAGGTCGACTCAGAGCTAAGCTGACGGGGTGCCCGGAAGGGAACATGAGCTTCCCATGAGAGCCACTTCCACTGCCAGCTGGGCCGGAGGTTGAGGAGCAGGTCGTCCAGGAAGATTTGAACTTGGAGCAGGACTATACCAGACCACATCATCGTGAATGAAGTGGAGCTGACTGCGGTGAGCAGGCTGAGAGAGTTGAGAGCCGCTTGGCAGCCGCTCGAAGTGCTATGAGAGACTGGTGAGCTACCTCAACGAGCGGGAGATCAAGGCGGCAGCTGAAGCTGTAGCGGCTGCTGAGCTACAGGTGGCACGGAGACCAAGGATGCAACCTTTGATCCCAGTGCCATCAGGAAGTCCAAGATCTACATGCACTGTCCCATGCGCCATACCAGGCGTGGTGTGAGGCCTGTTTGAAGCATCGTGGAAGACCTGATCGCCACATGAGGACTGGTGCATCAAGGATCGGAGGTGTACCAGTGATTTCCCTGCACCTCGCATACACGAAGGCTGGAGAAGTTGAGAGAGGGCCACAACGAGTTGATCGAGGGCAAGAAGTGGATGAAGGCATGGTGGTGGACCTCTACAAGGCTGAGCAAGATGAAGGTCAAGGGGCGGTGAGAATCAAGGAGGTGAAGTCTGCGGTTTGGCTCGTGATGACCTGTAACCAAACGGGAACACTTGGCGCAGTCCCCTTGCAATCCAAGGGCCAGCTGAGTCTGATGGCCAGGGAAGTGATGACCTTTGTGCAGAACCTGGGCCATGTTGAGATTGGACTGTATGGAGACAATGAGCTCCGTTCCTTGCTGAGGATCATTCTCATACACCACAAAGGTCAGGGTCTCAGCGGGAAACTGCTGGGCAGAGAAAGCTCTATGTTCCGAAGAAGGAGATGGTCGAGAAGATCCAGAATGGTCGCGCGGGAGTACGCGAATGACAAGAGGGATGATGTCTTCAGTCCAGCCTCAGGATATCATGTGCTGAGGGCGTTGCCAGCGCTATTTCTGAATTCAGTGGGACCACCTGTCGTTGGATCAAGGATGTCTTTCTGCAGGTGGAGCAGGAGAGACCTCTGCAGATTAAGGTCCTGAAGAACCTACCAGGCCAACGAATTGGTGCAAAGGCGGCGTGGCATGAGCACCTACGCAGCTACTTGGCTGAAGAGTTGAACTTTGAGTTTGATGCGGTGAACCCATGCATTGGCAAAAGAGGTGATGGACAAGACCTGGTGTGCATTCCCATCCACGTAGACGATGTGGTGTTCACAGGGAGGCAGAAGCCAGTGGAAGACTTTGTCATGAAGCTGAAGGAGAAGTTTGAGGTGGACATGGCGATGGTCAATTTCCTGAAGAGTCGGTATGTCTATGTGGAGGATGGGTTGCTGATCAAGCCAGGCCAATATGCATCGAACATCATCAAGACCGAGACCTACGAAGACCAGTTTGGACCTGCCAGGAGACAGAAGTTGCCTGCAACCTCTGACATTCAAGATATTCGAGATATAGATGGTTCTAATCTAGCTTCACCAGAAAACGCTGCCATCTACAGGTCCATAGTTGGCATGGGGATCTACTTGGCACAGGAGCGCATGGACTCGTGGGTCTCTCTAGCAATGGCGTGGCCCGGGTACCCTGGAGCTCCACTCACCTCGCGGTGAGCTTCTCAGGCTCCGCTACCATGCGGACTGTTTTCTCGAGTGCAAACGGCCTTCAGTTGGTACACTTCTCATTTGCGCTGTGTCATCTTAGATGATCACTGAGTACGTTTTGTGCTTCTACGCATAAACCGTTCATGCCTCAGGCGACTCTGTTGCTAGCTTTTGAGCTGGCATCTCTGCCTGATGAAGGGTTGTGCAAGGAGCACTGAACTTGGTGGAACATGTTGAAGGCAGAGTTTGCACCCCCGTTCTACTTCTCACTGGACAATAGTTTAAACTCTTCTAAAGCGTGCGCGCCCAACTTTAAGTTTTTTCTCTAGCGGAAGGACTGAACAAAACCAAATTGGTTCGGGCATGAACAGCCTCACGGTGAAAAATAATGAAAATTTGGATAGAGCAAGCTGCTCCGCAATGGCCTCAGAGAGCTCTGAGTGTAGTTCTTCCACCTCTGTCTGTACCATCGCCTGTGCACATGAAGCTTGCTAGTGATTGGATGTGCAAAGAAGTGGCGTCGGACGCTTAGCCCCAGCTAAGCTATCACACCCCTACGCACCGTACATTTTGTGAGCTACTTTGAGCGCTCAACAATGGCCGGTGTTGCCTCTGGTGGCTCTGCCAGCGGCCCGTCCACCTGCGTACCTGGCTTGACCTGCGCGGAGCATGCATTCAGCTAAACACCCGGTCCAAAAACAAATTGCACCGGCGTAGACCCCATATACATGATGTCATCCTTGGGCATGACATGATATCATCCCTTGCAAGGCATGATATCATCGCTGGGCTTGGCGTGATGTCATCCTTGGACCGGCACGAGCACCAGCATGGCAGCAGTGCCCGCAAAACGCAAGCACCAGCACCAGCACGGCTTCAGCACTCGCAAAACGAAATGCCAATCCAGTCCAGAGCCAGCGCCGATCCAGAGCCAGCATCTGCACCTGCGCCAGCATCAGCACGGCAGCAGCGCCTGCAAAACCAAAACGCCAACCCAGAGCCAGCACATGCACCTGCACCCGCATCAGCACGGCAGCAGCACCTGCAAAACCAAAACGCCGATCCAGAGCCAGCGCCTGCACCTGCACCAGCCTCAGCACGGCAGCAGCACCCGCAAAGCCAAAACGCCGATCCATAGTCACACCACTGACGCTTCGAACCCCTAAGGCCTACGGCTATCTGGCAGAAAAACAAACAACTTTGTCCTTGACAAACTATGAAGGCTGAATGTTAGTGACAGTCAGTGCCTCCGACAGGTCTGTCGGAAACCCTTCCACTTTGACCTGCAAACAAACAAGTGACTTCTCCGCCCTACCAATGATGCACAACAATTGCTAAACCGTTCACGCCTCAGGCGACTCTGTTGCTGACTTCTGAGCTGGCGTCTCTGCCTGACGAAGGGTCGTACAAGAAGCACCGAACTTAGTCGAACATGTTGAACACAGAGTTTGCATCCCCGTTTTACTTCTCATCGTACAATAGTTTAAACTCTTCTTAAGCACGCGCGCCCCTCTTTAAGTTATTTCTGTAGCAGAAGGAATGAACAAAACCAAATGGTTCGGACATGAACAGCCTCGTGGTGACAAATAATGAAAAATTGGATATAGCAAGCTGCTCCGCAATGGCCTCAGAGAGCTCTGAGTGTAGTTCTTCCACCTCTGTCTGTACCAACTCGTGTGCACATGAAGCTTGCTAGTGGTTGAATGTGGAAGGGGCGTCGGACGCTTACCCGGGCTAAGCTATCACACCCCTACATGGGATACCTATCAAACAGAAAATTGTTTTCCATCAAAAAATGATTCGTCTCAAAAACATATTCCTCCCTTTGTCCTGGTCCCTTGGTCCACTGGCCCCTTGGTCCTGTTTTTTGGTCCTCTGCTCCCTTGGTCCTGGTCCCTTGGTCCTCTGGTCCCTTGGTCCTCTGGTCCTGGTCATCGGGTCTTTGGGTCTGTACTTTCGAGGCAAGACGCGTTAAGGATGATTTGGAAATCTACTGGCCATGCATCCTGTGAAGCATTGCAGCAGGCCTTATATCACCAGACGTAGCAGACCTTTTGTGAGCCACCCGACGGTAAAATTTGGACGAGGAAGGTGGCATTCCAAGGTAACAAACCTTTTGCGAGCCACCAAAAGGTAAAATTTAGAAGAGGAAGGACCCATTCCAAAGTAGCAGACTTTCTGGTTAGCCTTGCGAGGGTAAAATTTTGAGGAACAAGTTGCCATTCCAACGTAGCAGGCCTTTGTTTTGGGAGCAGCCTGAGGGTAGAATTTGGAAAAGGAAGGTGTTATTAATCCAAAATAGCTGACCTTTTGCGAGCCACCCGAGGGTAAAATTTAGACGAGGAAGGTGCTACGCCAAGGCAGCAGACCTTTGGCGAGGAAATTTGGAGGAATAGTAGAGTAGACCTTTTGTGAGCCATGCGGGGGCAAAATTTAGGGGAGGAAGGAGCCATTCCAGGCAGCAGACCTCTTGTCAGCCAATTGGGGGAAGGTGCCATTCCAACTTAGCAGACCTTTTGTGAGATCTACAGGTCAAGAGATTCAGGAGATCACGGTTGAGAAGCAGCGAGGTCTACATCTACAAAGACCCAAAGGCCTGGACATCCAGACAGATCTAGAGGTGTAGAGGTCTAGAAACCCAGAGATCTTGTAGAGGCCTTGTGTCTTGAGGTCTAGACAGGTCTTGAAATCTATATTCTGGAGGTCTAGACTTGCAGAGGGTCAAGAAAATCGTAAATAAAGGCCGAGATGAGGTCAAGAGGTCTTCGGATGCAAAGATATAGAGCTCTCTTCGAGGTCTTGACACGCAATCTGCGCTTCGAGGTTCACAATCGCCGCGCCTGCCACGAAATCTGCGCTTCAAGGTTCACAAAATGCTGCCACAAAATTTGCACTTCAAGGTTGACAAATCGTTGCCCCTGCTGCGAAATCTGCACCACGAGGTTCACTTAGTGCTGCGCCTGCCACGAAATCTGCACTTCCAGTGCACAAAGTGCCGTGCCTGCCACAAAATCTGCACTTCGAGTGCGCAAAGTACCGAGCCTGCCACGAAATCTGGAACTAAAGGTGCTCCAAGTGCTGCGCCTGCCACGAAATCTGCACATCAAGATTCACATCGCGCAGCCCTGCCAAGGCAGTTCGCAGTGGCAGGCGCAGCTCTTTGTGAAGGGATATATGTATATATATATATGTTGGTAGCCCAGCCTTCCCTGCGGTCCACGCAGGCCTTTTCTCCTCATACGCTCGGGCATTAAAGTCCCTGCGACATGCGATGATCGTTCCACGATCGACACGGCACAGTCGAAATCAACATTCCTTTACTTTTTAAAGGAACGTCGAATGCCGCTGCCAGGGATGACAGTCTGGTCCGGATCTTCGATTCCGCGGCTGTTCATGTAATGAACAAAATCCTTGAGGCCGGCCGAGCCACTCTCGCAGTGGCTAATGCAGAACTTGCGGTATCCTGCCATGGACTCGTCCTTGCTCTCAAAAACCTCACAGTAGGTCTTGACATCCTTAAACTTTCCGAAGGACATGTAGCATTGCCCCCACTGATCCAAGGAACTAATCCCTGGAGGAAGCAAAGCATCCGGCACCATGATCTTGTTCTTTCCCCCGCTCGAGGAGGGCATTGGACCAGGCAATTCATTCTCCAAGCCGGCATGGTAGGGTGTTCCAGCGGAGGCATGGCCATGGTGATGCTCATCACGGAGCCTCTTACTCCCGTCCGACATCGTTCCAGAGGGGGAGCGATTGGTAGGCTCAGGCCCATCATGGATCAAGTCCTCAGTGTCAATCACCTGTTGCCACACGGACTTCCAAGCTCCAAGGCGTCGAGCCTTCAGGATGAGGCGGGCACATTCATCGTGCTCCTGAGGAAGGAACACTTTGTCGCTCTTCATGGCCATAGCTACGGGCTCTCACAGCGGCGACTCAGCCACTGAACACTTCGAACACCTAACGATGATCATTTGATCACCTGCTGATAAGCGGCATCAACACATAACTCCAAAATGGAGGTTGGCAAAAACAAGTGCGTGTCTCAAGATGCAGGGCTAATGACTGTACAGGTAAAAACGAACGCGTGTGTGGAGACTTCGCAAAACGGCTCAAGAAGTGAACTAGCTCACACAAGAAAACACACGAATCCCCTAGGCATTGACTACCGAGTGTTCACACTCTTCCCCAAAACAAGCAATGCTCGATTCAGTGCTATTGTGCAGAGTTTTCCTCCTTGGTTTCCTCGGCAAGAGGAGGTGGACCCTTCGATGCAAACTGTTTTCGACGATCCCTCTCTTGTGCTCGGCGTTCCAAAACCAGATTTTCAGGACTTATCTGGTAGCGTGCGGTACGGAGACAAGCACGAATGAGGTCTAGGGCCTCCGGGCTTTCCTTCGTGAGTCCGTCGGCTAGCTTTCTGTCTGTGGGGATCCATCGAAGCTGAGACTTTGTCCTAAAAACACAATCCCTCAAGATCACAATATCTATGGCCGTTCGCCGGTCGTCCAAGGTAGGGGAAGAATTTGAGATCAGGTGGTCATAGAGAGATTTGCAGTCGGTGATCAGCATGGTCAATCTGTGATCAACTCCGTTCCACAAGCTATGCGCAAAGCGGGGACCGTCCAGGGCCTCCGACAGCAAAAGGTTAGTCCACTCTAGCATACTCGATGCAGTGGCCATACTCTGGGCTTCAGCGCTCAGGGTTGAGCTGACAACCCTTGGCAACCTGTGGCTTTTCCAGTAAGCCGGAGTCCAAGGACTATCAAGACCTGAGTTGATCCCTTGATGAACAAAACTAACCATAAAACCAGCTTGGGTGGAACCCGATCGGCCATTAGCGAAAGCGGCATCCGAGTGACACATGAGACCCAGTTCAGACGGTGGGATGTGACTGAACCTAATGGCTAAATCTGCGTGTTGACGGGCCCGTCTTACGGCATGGTTTGCTGCAATAGCATCATTTACTGTTGGTCGTGGGAATGATTGCTGTGAGAATGATACTTGAGTCGACAAGTCAGGTCTTGATTGCGTCGATAGCCAGTTAAGGCTTCCATTAATAGCTCTCAAGCAACTTACCTCTTTCTCATTCAACAAGGCTTCACGGGTTCGTGATCGATCACGGGACAAGTGCAGGGGTTTTACCTTCTGAACAAACCTTTCTTGCTTCATGATGACTTCGAAGGTCTTTGGGTCTTGAACATACTGTGCACCACAGAAATCACCATTCTGAGTACGCCACTTGCGAAACTCAAAAGTCTGTTTCAGCTGAGCGATGGCCTTTCTATAGCCAGCACCACACCCTCCTGTCACACAATCGTCCACATGAACACCATAGATTCCTGTCAGTTTTCCGTTTTCCCGAAAGTAGTACAGACATGAATCGAAACGGGACCGCTCGAAACCGGTTGCAATCAATTCGTGACTCAACTTCTTATACCAGGCAGCTGGGGAGTCATTCAATCCGTACACATGTCCCAACACTTCTATCAAGGCTCCATCTGGGATGCCAGGGATACCCCCTTTTGGCAAAGAGGCGTACAGCGGCTTGTAACGTTGGGGAAGGTTCCCGGCAGACAGGAATGCCCCTTTTATATCCCCCAACTGCATCTCCCATTGGTGGCTAGCCAACAATTGGAAAATCAGGTTACGACCAACCTGGGACAGTGTGGGACTCTGGAGGTCTCCAAGCTCAGCCTTTGCTGTGAGGTCTGGGCCCAAATGACCCTGAAGGCACCAACGAGCTTTGAAGCGAGGGGCGGCATCGTCTTCAACTTTCAAGGTCATCACATACCGACTACCCATGATGCGATGGCTCAGGTACCTACGAACATCATCAGCCTCAGTACCAAGCACTACACGACCAGCGTGCTTTCCTTCAATGGTATTCCATTCCAACAGCTTGGCTTCATCTACTTTCTTCTGAATCTCCGGAGGGTTACCGGTTACCGGAATTTCTTTGGCGGCTTTCTTTTGCATGTATGCGGCAACAAGCACTTCACAAGGCATCCCCTGTTGGAACAAGGACACCAGTTCTTGTTTGGCACTATGGTCGAGACCATCATGAACGTCACCCATAGAGTGGCTTTGAAGGAGCTCTACCGAACAAACCCCAATCTCATCCATGGCAAAAGTGGCGCTCTCAACTAACAGATCTTCTTCCATCTCATGGGGGCGTTTCTCAACCGGTTCACCATCGGCATCAGCCGATTCGATCGATCGTTTCGTCCCTCGACTCGAACTCGACGATGATCCTTTGCCGGTTGGTGGCGGATCTGTGAGGTCCGGACTACTGCATGACTTTTTCTGCAAGACTTGTTGGAGAAGTTCAGGCACGATCTCTTGCATCATCTCTTGAAAGTCCTCTTGTGCCATTCGTCCCGGACGATACAGAGCCATTGGGCCATCCTTTTGACCAACGCGCCGTCTCGGCGGTCGGACAGGGCCCTGTGCAGCCTCTTGAGGCGACACGACACTTGGTCCGCTGCGGGCTTTTGTCGATGAGCGGTGGCGGCTCTGGGGATTCACTCACCTCTTGGGGCGGTGCATTCACTGGAAATGGACCGAGACGAGGTCTTCCATGCTCAGCAACGGAAGGCCGGTCGACCAAGGCTGGTGAACTACCTTCTTCAACTTCAGGCTCTACCCCAGGGTATGACTCGGAGGTCAGGTCTACATATTGCCTACTTTCAAGTTGGTGTGATTCGATCAAATGCTTGATACCTAGGAATTCCATATGGGGAGTTTCGGTCAGCTTGAGTTCATCCTGAGTAGATGGGCGAATTTGCTCTGGGGCACACCGGAAAATCTGTCTCTTATGGATGATCACTAGGTTACGACCCACATAACCCAACACGAGTGCAGGACCACACCATCTTCCAGTCTTATCCAAGGAACCATGAACCCACTTTTGTGATCGCCAGTAAGCGACATGGGTTCCAGGACTATAGGTGTGATGCACACGAGGCCGGGCGGCCAAGGCTTGGCGAAGCGCCTTGCTATCTTGCAAATCAAGCACTGCTTTTCGAGCAGTTTGTCGGATTGCAACTTGCTTGGCAACAGCTTCGTCATACAAGGCCGAGGTGGCAGGTACGATCTCTAGAGGTTCATCAAGCAAGTTCTCGGGCACTCTAGGGTTCTTCCCAAACACGAACTGAGATGGTGTCATACCATACACCTGGATTAACTGATTTTTACAGTGAGCTGCATTTACACAGTCAAGCCATTCAGTTTGGTTTCGGGGTGCATGTTCGGACAAAATCTTGGTGAGCACTCTGCTAAACCAACCCCCGTGAACCTCAGTCTTACCTAGCTGCCAGTGTGCATCGCCAGCAGTCAGCTTGAAACTTGCTCCTCCCTGCTCAAGCGCGGCAGTGAACGCATCGGCCACGTTGGCGCGTGCAGGGTCGCACACAATCTCTTGTGGCATACCTGCCCAAGACACCCATCGTTCCATGAACGCTTGCTTGATGATATCGGATGTCTCACGCTTGAACACTGGGACCATGATTTGCAAAGAACTGGCTTGGTCGACAATGTTGAGGGCTGGAACCTTTTGATTGGTCTCCCACCCAGGCAAATACTTGACGTCAATCCCAACAACAGCATTAAACTCCACAGTTCGATGGACCTGAGCAGGCAAGGCTACCTTGGGTGTCTTCTGGGCGAGACACAGGTCACACGAGAACCGATGTGCCGCTTCCAGAGCGGCCGCGGATGCGCCCCCATGCTTGAGGACTCTTATAAGCTGTTGATTTGTAGGATGACCAAGGTTATTATGCAGTCGACGAAGGCTGTCTTTGATCTTGGCTTCATTGTCTTCTTGATTCAGGCCCTCAAGCGTGTGAGCTACTAGGCATTCGGTGGAACAATCTGATTGGACCACCAGGCCAACTGTCTTCGGAAGTCCCTTGGTCACACGAAGGACGGCTCTGACAAATGCCAGTGTGTATTTCGCTGCAAATTTGCTGATGGAACCTATCTTTGGCCAACTTCCGGCTATGCTCTGGTGATGTTGATGATCCGTGTGAGTGGGACCAGGGCATTTCTTACCTAAGCATCTCATGTCGGCATGAGAAACTGCTAACCTAGTGGCTTTGCGGATCAGAGAGCCGCCTGGGACACGAAGGCCGTAACAGCACATGTCTACGAACACGGAATGCAATCGCGATTGAAGCTTTTCCATACATGGCATCTTCCAAGCAATGGAGTCTTGAGGATGTTCGAACAGGCACCTACCTCCCGACACTAGTTGGATTTCTATCAGCTGGCAACAGAAGCGCACGAACAGCTGAGTCCATGTTTCCCTGAGTCGCACCTCGTTTGGATCCATATGCGCACGATTGAGGTGCCACCAGCCCCCTGCCCACGTGCATGGCGGGCACAACACTAGCAAGTCAGGTGGATTGGTTCGAACAAGTGTCAACATGTTTTCACGATCACTCTTCCGACGAAAGTCCCATCCCGTGCTAAGGTCAGCTGACAGAACACGATACCCTCGAGTCGCACCCTCTAAGGCGAACCGTGGTGGAGAGAACACCTCAATGACATGATACCTATCATGCGACACTTGGTCCTCCCGCTTGGGCACCTTGACTTGTGCCATCAACTGTCGGTGCTGCTTGGCAGTCCACTTAGTGACATGAAGCTGCTCGATCTCATCCTGGGCATAAGCAATCGACGGCAGGACGGCATCGGATCGAAGTCGAAAGACGGTTCTCCCCGTCCATGGTTGTTCACCGAGTACAGCATGTGCAGTGTCAGGCTCAAACCATGAATCCCGATGGTCCCAAGGCAACGGCGGCGGAGTATCGAGCTGGGTTGTCCGCTCCGGTTGAAGCATTTCGACATCAACGGGGCATTGTGTACTCTGCGGGGTAAACAACCTTTCCCGGGGTTTAAGATGATGACGAATGACCAAACGTTCACGAGGCTTCAACTCCCAAAAATCCTTCTTACGGGCCTGTTGACGATTGAAAGCGACCGAGTGGCATGGTTGAGCTGCAGGCTCAACAGAATCGTGCACTGGCTTCAAAACAGGCTGCGGAAACAATTCGGCGGCATTCTTCGGAAAGGCCGACACATTCACAGCATACTGTCCTGCGGCGTTCACCTCCAACGGAATCTCAACCCGGTCTGAAAACAGGGTCAGCTTGTCTTCACCGAAGTTCATGGAGGCGCCCAAGGTCTTCATTGCTGGCCTTGACAGGAGCAGCGGGGCTGATCCCTTCACGATAGCAGCTTTCACAAAACCAGGGCGTCCAGCTAAAAACACTGGGAGATCGATCATATGAGAACTCACCTCCAGCTCACCGTTCCCGAATCGGAACTGGTTGGATTCCTCTCGAAGGGGTGGCTCAGGAATGCCGCATCGAGCCCAGATCTTCTTGAAGGACTCGAGAGTGTCATGACCAATGATTGTCTTCCCACAGCCACTGTCCAGGATGGCGAACCCTGGACTGCTCACGAACAAGACCTCATTGGGCAGCTCCGGACAAAGAGCTGCAGTACACACAAAGTGCTCTGCTGGGCTATCCACTACCTGGACGGCGCTGGCTGCATGACTGGTGGATGTCGTTGAAGCACTAGCAGGCTGCGACTTGCACTCACGCTGCCAATGTCCCAGCTTACCACATCGTCGGCACCGGGTACGTTGCTTCAGCTCTTCGACTTGAACACGGAAGGACCGCTTGAAGTCCTTACCACCAGCAGTCTGGCCACGGCGGGTGTCAGAGGCAGTGAACCTTCGGCCCTTTTGAACTTGGTTCAACTCGGAGCGTCGCTCCTTCCAGGTCGTGGCCAAGATCTCAGCAGTGTCCTCTTCATCCAACTCTTCACCCGTCAGGTGAGGCTCACCTGACTCTTCATAGCCGTGCTCAGCCAGAAACAGCTCAATGTCTTGCAATGAATCCTCCGGCTCAACGGGACCGGAACCCGCTTCTTCCACCACATGGGCCCCCACTGTACGACGCTTTGGCATGACATAGTCCGGGAAGCAAGACCTCATGGCCTGTGACAGCGTATCGAACTTCAGATCGCCTTGGGCTCGTGCTAGGCAGATAGCACGATCGGCTTCAGCCATACCGGACTGGTTCAGCAGGATCCATCCTCGGGCCTCTTCTGGGAATTTTACGCCAGTCTTGCGAGCGCATTTGTCGAAGCACTCACGAGCACGGGCGCACCACTGACGCAAAGTCTCTCCTTCTTTTGCCCGGAGGGCGAACACTTCAGCGATGTTCTCGCCGATCTCGTCCGTGCGATCCAGCTCAGGCCATCGCCTGTCAAGGAGCTTGAAGATGACAGAATCACCGCCCTTCACCTGGTAATCTTCTTCTTTCAAATGCTCCACCACTTCCAGCGCTTTGCCTGACAGGAGGGTCCAAATGAACGAGCCACGTGCAGCCTCATCCAGTTTATCCATTGTTCGCATCTTGTTGACCACCCATTGTTTCCACCGTCGATATTCACGGTGGTCACTGTCCTCCCCCGAAAAGTATCGGAGCGAGGTTCCAGCCTCCATGGCAACCTATCGGCACAGTCGAACGCTCCGGCCCGCTTCCAGCGAACCAAGGAGCAGGAGACAGGATTTGTACCTGCTCCGCTACCAATGTTGGTAGCCCAGCCTTCCCTGCGGTCCACGCAGGCCTTTTCTCCTCATACGCTCGGGCATTAAAGTCCCTGCGACATGCGATGATCGTTCCACGATCGACACGGCACAGTCGAAATCAACATATATATAGTTTTTGATATAGATTGGTTTTCTTTTTGATAAGATTTTTATCTTTTAGACTTCTTTGATAGCCCCGCCCCCTACATACCGCTACATACCGTACATTTTGTGAACTACTTTGAGTGTTCCAAAATGGCCGGTGCTGCCTCTGGTGGCTTTGCCAACGGGGCGTCCACGTGCACATCTGGCTTGACCTGTGCGAAGGAAAATGTCTGCAGCTACTCGGCTACACCCACAGCTCCTGGTTGAATAGGTAGTCCAGAATCAAACAAACAAGCTGAGCTGGTGATGCCTCTGACAAGTGTGTCGGGGACGTTACCACACGCTCTTCGGCTTTGACCTCTGTCAATCAAGTAAGTGACTTCTCTGCCACACCTTCAACAAACAAAGGTCTTTGCAAATGCGTGCTCTGTTAATGCCGTGCCAAAGGTAGGCAGTTCATGCCTCAAGCGACTCTGCTGGCTTCTGAAGTGACACTTCTGCCTCATCACTGCTGAACAAATCCAAAACATTTTTGCTCCTTTAAATGCTGAGAAGTCCGTCTGTCAGTGTGATGGACGAGGGAAGGAAGAACACCGGGTGATTAAGTCACGGCCGAGAGAAGCACCCTTGCATTTCTCAGACATGCTTGGACAACCATGTTGTTGCAATGCACTTGCACAATGTGGAAGTGAGTGCGTTTCTGTCGCAAAAGCCCATGAAGGTTGTGCCGACCTCTGACCTACTCTTCAACCCATGGCCTCATCTTCCACTTCCACTTCCACTTCCTTTTCCTCCAAAAAGAAAGAATTACACATGATTGCTCCTGAAATCATAAGTGTGCTAGCATCCAATACCTTTGAGGCGTTCGCCAATACCTTGTGAAACACACCCCCTGCTGTATTCCATCTTAACATCGGGTCGTTAGCTTGCTGCAACATGACTTGTTCAAAGGGCTAACCGGCCAACCACAACCAACGCAGGCAGTTCGCTTCTTCTTTACAATGCAACTTGGTCAATAGAACTAAACAGGCACCAATCCTTCATCTGTGGTCTAGGGTCGTGTGTAAATCAACACTGTTTCAATCTTGGAGTAGAAGGATGAAGACGTATGTAATCGAATGAAACAAAATTCCTCCTGACAGGGCTTCACCACAATGCCTGACCTGGCTTCATGCTTTGATACCAGTAGACATTGCCCCTCCAAACTTAAGACGTCCCGAATCATCCTGACCGGAAAATGCGGCAAACAACGTAATCTGTTTTGTAACAGTGACAGGGCCGGCTGCAACTCCTGTTCGGAGTGCCGAAACTGGAGAAGAAAGGTGGAAACAAAGGTCCTTGGAGCTTTCAAGCGTGGAATTGAAGTTGCACTCTGCATCGCCTGTAGCGCTGAACCGTTGTACTTGGAAGCTGCACAAAAACAGGCAAACAGAACCATGATATGACATGGCATCAAAGTGTGACTTGGCGCTCTGGGGCTATCAGTCATTTGGGTCGTCCCAATGCCAAGGTCGACTCCACTCTCGCATGGGTCCCACGTGGTGTGAACGTGACAACCCATTACTACATAAGATTGGGGATTCACAGAATTTGGTACCCTAAGGCCAAATAGAACGTTTCAATCTTAGGAAATTAGAGGATTGCTTAGGCCTTCGCGGTGCCTGGCAAGGCCAATAATCAATAATCGAACGCCGCGCTTTCAAAAGACGACAACAAAAACAGGATTAGCGTATATTAACACGTTATCAAAACACAACCAAAAACCGTGCGCCAGCAAACTTTCAACACATTTTTCCAAACAGCGAAGCGAAGCTTGGAGGTCTTCAGTGACGATAGAGGAAGAAAAGGCGGCGAAACATATGACGTGGAAACCAAATGAGAGGGACAAGCAAGAAAACACCCTAACCTTATTAGAGAAGACCTGGGCGTCCTAGCTTGGTTAAGTGTGTAAAGCGTACTGGCGTACTGTGCACGTTAGGTTTTTGAGGGTCCGGCTGAGGTCACTTGATCTCAGATCAAAAGCTACGGCCGCTATGACAGCTTTTGGCAAAAAAACCTGCTCCAGTTGGCGCTGTCATCAAATCTTCATGAAGACTTTGCCAGTGATGATTCCTACGGCCGCTATGGCCTGCTCTGTCCACCAGCCAAAGGGTAAGGGCACTACTTCGGGCTCATTCCTGGCTCTCAATCAAGAAATGAGAGACACACTTGGGATGCGTGGAGCACAAGATGTCTTGCGGCAGGATGCGTTGAACAGTCTAGGTGTAGGATGTGAATTGAGCGAGGGGCGGTCTGAGCTAGAAAGTGTGGTAGTGCATTCACTAGTTCACGCGCACCCGGCACGGTCTGAATACCCCTTGCCCCTAATGCCTAGGTGAAAAAGGTTCCTGGTTAAAACTAGTGCAGAGGGGTCCAGCCATGAAAAGTCTCGAATCTCAAAAGCCCAAAAAGTGACACAGTGCCAAGTTTCCACTTTCACGGAAAAACAAAAGTTGTGTAACTGCCGACTCAAACAGGTGCAATGACCAGAGTGCTTGTTCTAGTACAAAGTAGGGGCCAAACGGAAATTATTTAGGATCCAAGCAGGTACGTCATCAAGCGTCCTATATCCTAGGAGCGTATGAGGAGCTTCGTTGGATGGAGCCTCATATATACATCCTCTCCACAGGTTACGCCCACACCCACACCTGCCAGCTGACCAATTAATGCACAAGCCCTGCAAATAGGGTCTGTAGTGCAATCACACTAGCATGGCTGTTGCGCCCCCAAATTGCCAGTGAAAAGCCAGCAATCCAAAAATTGCACACAGCAGTGTGCTCGTGGCTGATGGAAACACTTCCTGGCACTTCCGAGGCCGAATTGAGCTAGCAAGAATGAATAGCTGCACTGCCCATTGAAAAAACAAATTACTTTACTTCGAGTGATCCCCACCATGACATTTCAATCATCTGTCTTGATGCCATAGTGAGGAGCATGTTGCCATAGTCGTTAGTATTGTAGTTCTCGATGTTGCTTGTGGGTCCTCGGGTTGTGTGCTGTGGTTGTGTGCTGTGTTGTGGTTGTGGTTGTGTTTGTGGTTGTGTGTTTGTGGTTGTGTGTTTGTGGTTGTGTTTGTGGTTGTGTGTTTGTGGTTGTGTGTTTGTGGTTGTGTGTTTGTGGTAGTGATTGTGTGTTTGTAGTTGTGGTTGTGGTTGCGGTTGTGTCTTTGTGATTGTGTGTTTGTAGTTGTGGTTGTGGTTGTGGTTGTGTCTTTGTGATTGTGTGTTTGTAGTTGTGTTTGCGGTTGTGTGTTTGTGGATGTGTTTGTGGTAGTGGTAGTGGTTGTGATTATGTGTTTGTAGTTGTGGTTGTGGTTGTGCCTTCGTGATTATGTGTTTGTAGTTGTGGTTGTGGTTGTGGTTGTGTGTTTGTGGTTGTGTTTGTGGATGTGTTTGTGGTTGTGTTTGTGGTTGTGTGTTTGTGGTTGTGTGTTTGTGTGTTTGTGGTTGTGTGTTTGTGGTTGTGTGTTTGTGTGTGTTTGTGGTTGTGTGTTGTGTGTATGTTTGTGGTTGTGTGTTTGTGATTGTGTCTTTGTAGTTGTGTTTGTAGTTGTGTGCTTGTGATTGTGTTTGTAGTTGCGTGTTTGTGATTGTGTTTGTGTTTGTGATTGCGTGTTTGTGGTTGTGTGGTTGTGGTTGTGTGTTTGTGGTTTTGTGTTTGTGGTTATGTGTTTGTGATTGTGTCTTTGTAGTTGTGTTTGTAGTTGTGTGTTTGTGGTTGTGTTTGTGATTGTGGGTTTGTGATTGTGTTTGTGGTTGTGTGTTTGTGGTTGCGCGTTTGTGGTCGTGTGTTTGTGATTGTGCGTTTGTGGATTTTATCTGGCAAACTATCTGGTTGAGGTCCAGCGGTGCACACTGCGATCGGATCCTTGCGGTTGAGGTCCAGCGGTGCACACTGCGATCGGATCCTTGCGGTTGAGGTCCAGGGATGCACACTGCGATCGGATCCTTGCGGTTGAGGTCCAGGGGTGCACACTGCGAGGGGATCCTTGCGGTTGAGGTCCAGGGGTGCACACTGCGATCCGGAGCTGGCCAGACAAGATCGGCGAAGCAGATTGGCGATGAAGATTGGCGAGGAAGGAAGCAAGGAGGAAGGAGGAAGGAGGAGGACGAGGAGGCGGCGGAGGCGGAGGAAGAACAACTGTGATAAAATCTAACAACCCTCACCTGGCAGGTGGGGAACAAGGAAGTCAGGTAGGGAATTTCCAAGGGGTCTGTGATAAAGAGCAGAAACGGACTCAAAGGCCGACTCCCCTTGCCTGAAGACTCTTTGGTCCAGACCTTGCTTCCCAAAAGTGGAGTTAGACTGAGCCAGGAAGGTTGACATTGTTTCAAGAAAGCACACGCTGAGTCGTATCAATCAAGGTCTTCAAATAGCGGTTGAGTGATAGCACCTGAATGGTTCCACTGTGGATCCAACATGCTCTCAGGTGCTTTGTTTGTGTAACGTGTTTGGGTACGGTGAATCACCGTTGCAAACCATTCCCCAGAAAGACGCCGGTTAAGGGGTGTCAGGTTAGAGAACATCCTGAGCACAGGAGGTGCTACGTTTGATTGAGAGAGAGTAAATGGGCAAGGCAAAGCGGCACTCTTAAGCCACGGGCATCTGCCTTTGAAACGCGTGGGGGGGCCACCTTGCGCAACGGCAACATGACTGATGCGTGATTGATCGCGCAGGAGCCCAAACAACACACATGCTGGATACTGTACCATGGCTGTTTCAATGTTTACTAGCTCTGCCAGAACAACTTGAATAAATGTATAGCAAGCCGGACCTAGATGGCCCTGTCTGAGAAGCTGGGGCTTGCGTTTTGCAAAGGGTCTGAGATCCATGCTAAAAGCATGAGGCTATTATGCCCAATTTGCTGGAAGGAAGTCACCAATATGCAAGACTTTAAGACCAACGCTTGTGCACAGGTATGGAAGGTGAATGGCTGCGCCAAGTCTACTTTGTTTGTAAAGGCCGCCAAACATCCTCCCCGCCGTGCTCCACACTCCGCAGCCTCGGCCAGGCTCCCCAAGATTTCCTCCCAGGGGTCCTTCAAGCCACTTGAGTCGGCAGTTTGCCAATCTTCACAAACCATGGACCATAAATGACCATAATCATATTGCTTGCTGCGGAATGTGAGCCACTCCCAAAACTTGATGGAAAACGTAGCTCTCCCTTGGTCGCTATTTAGGCAACAACCCAAGAAGGAAAAGAGCAAAAGTGAACCCTTTTGTTGAGGTGAAACATGATGCAGAAATAATCAGAAATACTGACTTACATCACCTTAACATCACTGTCTGAGCATTACTTGCACCATGTAGGTCCTCTTTCCCAGTGCGAAAAACGTCTTCACTGGATTTGTGGGTGTCTAATTCTACCGTCAAACTGTTGATTGGGTAACCACGGTCTCGCCCGGCAGGTTGAAGTCTACATCTACATCTAAAGGCTTGTGTTCGTAATTTCTGGTGTTTGCAGGACGGTGCTGTTGGTGAGCAAGAATTGAATATGGGCAAGAAGGGCAGTAGCTTCTGAGCTTCTGCACTGTGAAGGGAAATGGGTCTATACACCTAGCCTCACTTCCAACTGTTCTTCTCGACACTTACTTATTTTGCACGATGCTTGTCAAACGAGCAAATCGCCTCGGAGACCTCAGGCTCGGCTGATGGTTTTTCCATCTGCGCCACTGTCACTACCTGCATGAGTTCTCCACTAGAATTTCAAGTTTCAAAACCACTCTCGCAGTGTTTCACAACCTTCGCCTCGCCTCTGCAATATCCGCCGACCCCGCCGGTTGAAGGGGGCGCGCGCCAGAGGAGGCAACCGAGGGCATGCTTCCGTGACAGCAGGCGGCTTGAAGCGTGGCTGAAGGGTCGAAAGCGGAAGAAAGGGCGTGCTCGACGCTGCTTCAC
>CAXAMN010007369.1:183506-203993 GCA_963970005.1 Durusdinium trenchii | reverse complement strand
TTGCCACCGTGACCGATGTCGTGTGCATCTGCACTGTTGTATGCTACCAGCTGCTACTTCCATTCCTATAACTCTGCCGCCGTCGGCGATCTCGTGCCTTATCCCCGGGGTCGGCGGCAGGGGGCGGAGCCCTTACAATTTTTTTTCCCTTTTGGGTTTAGAGTTTAGAGTTTAGAGGGGTCACGCCTCTGCAGGCTCTGCTGGTGGCTTCTCTGCCTGCAGCTGCGCTGTACACAAGCGTGCATGCGTGTGTGTATGTGCAGAGCCAGCCTTTCATGCCATGCACGAAATGATGCCACTTTGAGTGTGTGCTGCGCTTCATGAAACTTTGCCCACGAGACCTGTGCCAAGGCTAAGGCCAACGCAGGTGAGGACCTTGGACAGCTCCAAAGAAGGAGATTGAAGTCATAAACATTTGTTTCCCGGCTCGCTCCAGGAAACTCTTTGCGATGACAGTTTAGAAAAAACTCCTGGACAATTTGCAACCCAAAGGACGCCAAATATGGTGTTTGAGACTGTGTGAGAGAATATGCACATCATTGAACCAGCTTAAAACCAGACCCATTCACTCACACTCAGATCGTTCGACAAGCAAACACTAGTATTCACAAGACATCACATCATCATAATGTACTTACCACATCACATATCACCAAAAATATCCTACCTGAGCCTAACTGCACCACTAATCCCCGCACCACAAACGCTAGACTTCATCGCATGACAAAACAGCCTGCATCACCTCATTATACACGTCTCCACAGCACAACGCCTCCTTCGAAATTTCTACTCCCCGCATCTCCCCGAGACTTAGCAACAATATTGTTGGGAGGGTGTCTGCAAAGCAAAGGCGGGCAGGAGGAAACATCGTTAAGAAACAGAAACTGTTTTGCGTCACGCGACTTCAATACAAAAACCCACATGTCACTGCTACAGTACATTCTGATTGACCTGAGGAGTTTGGGGTTGGTCACACAACAATTCTTGCTGTTCATTCTTTTGGGTAGGTAGGCTAAGCCAACCACGGATGGGAAGGAAACTCAACGTTCTCTCAGCTCCTCGTTTTTCACAATTGTCGAACTGACAGCTCCACGCCCAGATCATCCCACCGTGGGAGGGTGAACGGTCTCTCGTTCGCAAAAACCAAAGCATGTGATTGAGACGTGCCTGACGACTCCTGGGCGAGGTAAACGTTACAAATTTTCCATCTGTACAGAAAGCTTCTTGTGCATCTTTTGCAACTTTGTTCCATATTCTCCCTATGTTAAAAATAAACTATTAGAAACAATAAGCTCCTAGGAACAAGTGCATCGCTACTAGTAACAAGTGCCTTACTAGTAGTAACAATAAGCTATAAAAATAAACTATACTGTAAATACCAAAACGCTGAACATCCAGGCGTTGGGATCCCTACGGAGCAGCTCTAGCGGCCTCCGCTTCGTGGCCTTGGGTTCCTCGCAAGATGCACATCCATGCTCTGGATATGTTGCTCTGTGAAATGACTCTTCTACACCCAGAACAAATCAAAACTAGGAGCAAGGACGCTACTAGGGGCTCCTGGCCGTACTACTGGGAGCAAGGACGCTACTAGGGGCTCCTGGCATCGCTACTAGTAGCATTCTTACTACTGAAGTGACTCTTCTACACCCAAAAACCTCCTGGCTCGGCTCTGTCATCTTTTGCGGAGGCTAAGATACAGGCCAAGACCAAAGCTGATGTCCAGAGTGTCCTGAAATCGATCTGTGGAGGGGCATTGACAGTTGCTTTCACTTTCTTCACATTGCTTGGAATGAGCCTCAAAAGAACTAAATCGTGCAGAAAACGCAGAACCAAAAAGGCCTGCACGAACTTGGGTGCTACTAAGCCCGAGTTGGACACAGCAAGACCAGCAACACCTTGTCTTTAGTGCTGTGACAAGCAACGTGTATATAATGTACAGTACATGGAGGTGATACAGAACAGTACAAGCGGCTGCCCTTACTTACCCATTCCCACGTGGTAGTTACCTCACCCGCAATACGGGAAACAATAGCTACCCCACTGCACCTTACGAATTCCAATGGCACAGCCGCTAGGAGGCATCTTGTTTGCAAGCGCTCACAAAGCTGGAATCACACCCCTTGGTTGCAGTTATATAATCCGCTCCGAAAAGCTAGCTTTTGAAGGCTCATGTTGTCAACTGCAAACGAAGTCCCCATGGCACACAGCTGAAACCACTTTCTAGGCCGCAGGGCCTAGCAAAGGGTTGTCATCACATCAGCAGCTTGCATCTTGTCATTTTCAGAAAAGAATAGAGTGGAGGTTCTCCATGTCCATTGCGGACGAAATCCCTGTGGCAAACTCATGTTACAATGCAACACATTATCTACCAACTTAGAGCATTCACCCAGTACAAATACATGCAGAACATACACTTTGCGACCCGAAGGAACATGTTCGAACGCTCACATCAACACCATGCTGGAAGCTAGCGCTACTACTACGGGAAGCGCAGGCGTTGGAAGCGGAGTGACTTACTTGGGATATAGTGGAATTGTCGAATAACGAATGAGATGTAACTTGTCAACTGCCTCCATGAAGGCTTTTGAGAATGCTGTCCCCCTTCCACGCTCAAGCAATGTTCTGTATATGTTTGTCTCACATTCTAGATTGGATGAATTCCAATCTGTACGAGCACCACCTGTTGTCAGAACGCGACTTTGAAGTAAGCGGCGCCTGCAGGTCCGGTCGGGTAATCAACATCTTCAAGGCTGGAAGACTAAGCGCGAGATCATGCCAACTGTTCAGTCCTCCACTTGCTGTGGCAACAGTTGTCTAGGAGTCTCTGTAGGCCTCGCTGTGGATTCAGAGCGTCTCTTGAGCATGCAAGCAGGGTGGAACTATTTGTTGTAGACACAAGCTTTGCGAGCTTTTAGCTCCTTGGAGGCAAAACTACATTGCTGTATAGGCCCGTCGTTGCTGTATAGAACCGTCGAAATTGATTGCATCGCTTTAGCTGGCAAGACCAAAGAATGCAATTTCAAGTTGGGGAAATCGCAATGCCATGGCCAGCTGATACATCAAAATACCGAACCAGGCATTTGTGGTGGGAACGTCACAGTCACAAGATCTGACACAGAAACGTTGTCATTGTCATGTCAGAACCACTTACTTGTCTTTTGCATGGTGGCTCGTGTGAGGTTGTTTCAGAGCACTGGAGAAATGCCGGGTGTGTGTGTCCACACAGCCACCAACAAAAACATGTTTTTGCTATTCCTCGATTCTCTCCCAAAGGGAATTGGCTGAAAGTTTAAGACTCTATTCAAGCTCAGCTACGGCAAAGCGGGGAGGCTCTCCGTAGCCAGATCTGAAGATTGCCTCCTGCAAGGCTGGTAGCCAAGGCAAGCACTGGATTCACTGGATGCTTGGACACTGCAGCGCAAATAGTTTTTTACAGGAAGCACCTCAGTAGCATCAGGAAAACATGGCTTTCCCTACAATAAGCAACTGCTCATGTCTTTTAATGTCAAGTACGGTCGTGCGCAAATTTCAAATCAATCAGGCTAGCCTGTACAAAGAGGATGCTGGAGAAGAACGGTTGGAGGCCTGAATTGGAGACGCCAGAATTTGAGCGTCCAAACGAGTGTTAAAGCAGGTTCAAGGTATCCGCTTGCAACAACCCTCATTTGCTTCACAGCTCGCAAACAACGACGAATTCTATATTATATATATATATAATCGTTATAGACGTGTTTTGACACTGCTCAAGAAACTTGCAGGGCATTTATCACTGGGCCACTAGGCATCCCGCAAACGACACCAAACACACTTCAGATTCATTCATCCGGTGTTTATGTGGACTCACATGCGCACTAGCACATGCTGAGTGACTTGCGCAGTCGTTAAGAAGGCCTCAAGGAAGCTATGCCGTGAAAGGAAGACATGCCCAGGCATTCGATAGAGGGGTGGGCCAAAGCCTATCCTCATTGTGTATGTATATATATATATGTATAGTATATACTTACTACATACAAAAAAAACTAACTCGAACAGGCATCCGACGCATCCGAGTAGAAAGTCCAAATGCCGTGGCTGAAAGCACCTGGAAATTAGAAGCATAGGCCAAGCCTGCGCTGTGACGCCATGACATCCGTGGGCTTCTTGTGTGCAATGTGAGTGAGGGGATCCAAGGTCTTGACATGGTGAGGAGGCCTTGGACAAAGACCTGGCTGATGAGCAGTTCAAAGTAGTGCAGGCTAAGGTCTTCTAAGAGTAGCCGACAAGTTTTGCGGTGTTCACGACCCAGCTTCAAGCAGCTCACAGGATTCAGTGATCTTGGGATGCAGAGTGTACCTTTCCTGACCTTTCCCCATTTGCCCTTTGTTGAACGCTTGCTTGAACTGTACTGACTGCAGCATAGGCCATCTGATACAATCAAAGGCCTGAAATACTACCAATCTCTGCGGAGAATGGAACTTCGTGGTGCTTGTTGCAATGGCTGGACATGTAGCTTTGCATCGTCTGGACTACAATCCTGAGGAAGGTGCAGCACCTCCCAAGTTCTGACAGTGTCAGTCTCAAAGGAAAGTTGTCACCGTTGCCTGTTGCTTCGCTGAGGAGATCGAAGTGCCGCCGGGTCTTGGACACCTGACTGTCAAACTGAGACTATCTTAGTCACCGGAATCGCACTGGTGACGAAAGCAATTAATCGCTACCTTTCATTCTGTTCGTTTTATCCTTTTTGCTTTTTCGCTTTATTCCTGGCTGCGTGTTTCAGTCCGAGTCAAACTCCCTCTCAATAAGGTGAGCTGCAAAGAGGGGTTCGATCAACAATAGTGTTTGATGTTTCATGGACTTTCATGGAATCTGTGGGCTCCAAGCACTTCTGACAGTCTGCGTGCTCTGACTCAACTTGCAATGTCCCCAAAGTGAGTTGCAGCCGAGCAGTTTGACTTCCAGAAACTCTGAAATGTCCAACTCCAAACTGTGTATTTCAACATGCATGTGTATGAAGATTTGCGTGCAACTGGAAGAACGTCAAAAAGACACAGGCTTTGACAAACAACTTGAACTCGTGTCCATCGATTGCAAGGTGGATTCTGAGTATTGTGAGCGCTGTACCAACGTAGGTGGGGCCACTTCCAGCTGCGGCCTTGCAGTCTGGTCTTGACATGTTTTGACACTGCCGCCGAGCACAGCGATTTCTTGTGTGAGACGTTATCTCTTTTTGCGCTGTAAATAAACAGCAAACTTAGGCTTTCGGATGCTTTCAGCATGGGCCCTGACACGGATGGTGTGGATGCACATGAACTTCACTCATGGTGCTTTTCACGTTCAATGCCGGTTGTCAAAGTTGTGAGCACCAAGGTTCGCTGCTTTTGGACAAAATGAAACGCACTTGAAGATGCTGAAACTGCATCATGAGCAAGCCTTGGGAGCTGCTCCATTCCCAAATACCCAAAAATAAACGCAATTAGCATAATTGCTGACCTTTCTGGTAAAATAACCAAGCCTGCGGACACCCACCTGCCTGCGGAATTTTAGGAATAGTATTCCTCAGAGCTGTGCAGTGTTGACTCATTTTTGTGACCTGGCAATACTGGGGAATGTGAGACCCCTGGCGACCCCTTTGAGCCTTTATTACTAGGTTAATTCCTAGGCTCAACATCAAAACCAAATTTCAACATAATACAGCCGTTTCTTGATCAAAGGATCTTGCTTGCCTTGCACCTACTGTTACGCCTTAGATCTTTGGAAAACTCCTTCTCTCCATGGCATCGACATGGAATACGACAGAACAAAACAGCGAAGGAAAACCCTTGTGGTCTTCTGAACTGACATGGATCCAATGAATTTACTCTGTAAGCGTTCTTGCTGAAGGATCATCCAAGGCTTGTAGTTTCACAAACTCCGGTGGCTAATGCCAATCACCAAACGCAACAGGGCAAAAAGGTCTAGGGCAAACACACACGCAAACAGAAAACGACACCGACAGATTGGAGTTGGCCAAGCAGCACCATGGCAGCCTAGGCAGAGTTGACAGTCGTTGAATGACTCCCAACCAAAATCAAAACAAGGCTGATTTAAAACATAATTATATACATTAGCTATGCGTCGGAATACAAAAACACCAAATTAGTACAACCGAAATCAAGTACAAAAAACAAACGGATACAATTGAATGCCTTTAAAGGGGTGACTTGGGAGAAGGACTTGTTCTTGAGCGGCGTCAATGTTGACCTCTTGCAGTGGCACCGGCACCTCACTGTGAGCCAAACAAAACATCATGGAAACAGGGAGGCAGGGAACACCCATTGAACAGGATGCGTCAAACCGATGATTTGGTGTACCCTTGCATAGGCACTCCACAAGTTCGGATTTGCTGCGTCATGGGGATCTATTCAAAACGCTTGGGTCGTGCAGCAAGCGAATGAACAACAGACTGACATCCACAAAATGTAGTGATGGAGGGTGGTTGAGAGCGGACATAAACCGAACACACAAGAACGCATCATTGGAGCTGCGGTTTGGGATGCAGTATGTCAAAACTCAAACACAATATATGCAGTCGTGCAATGATCTCACGTAATGGAAAGAGGCTTCATGTGCACTTCATGTGACATTAAACGCCAAACAAAGCCCATTGATGCACACAGCGCCCTCAGAGTTTGTTGCCAGCAGTGGCAGTGGGTTCATCAAACCACTCGATCAGCTTGGAAAATGCGCAGCGAACTTCGCGGATGTTTACGCGTTAACATTTTATAAATTTGGTTCCGGGCAGAACTCGACCCCCAAACACAAATGTGTCCTTTTGGTCGTTTTGGTCCTGCCGCTTCTTGCCTCTGCTCTTGGTTCAGCGAGGCGGTCATCACCTGGGCAGTCAACTGGTTGACTCAAATTTTCAACCACAAAAAATGTTAGTTAGGGTCTTGTGCGTTCAACACGTTTCTGGCGACCTTGTTGATCCTCAAAGTTGGGCTTCGGTAATCGCTCATGCGAAGAGTGTCTGAAACAATCTTTACACGCTTCTCATAACAGTTTTCTTTTAACCTGGAAAATTTCATGAGCTGTGCTCCCCCTCCTCAGTTTTGCTGGGGATCTTGGGCAACTTCATGTCCAGGGAATAAGCTCAAGCTTTCCGGGATTCAAAAATCACACGCTTCCGATACAGGCTGGTGTATCCTGTCCACTTCTCCTTCTCATAGGTCATAGGTGCTTCGCCGAGCCTGCCAAACGCTCACGTTCAGCTTTCTCCCGCCACTCCGTGGCAATGTCACGCCACTTGCGCCATACACCATCTTCGGCCTTGTCGAAGTCAAACAGCCTTCGGCGTGCTACCTTGTGAAGACAGAACGTGTAGCCGTGATCATGATCTCACTTCAGCTTTGATCGGGGCACCGGTTGGCAGGAGGAATCAGCCTTCTTGAGAACCATGAACCATGGTGTTCCAAAGTCCCAGCATAGTCTCTCCCTCATTGGCGTTGTACCACCGATGAACTCAAAAGAATGTTTCTGATATATCTTTCAAGCGCTCGGCCACCTGTCGATCTACCAACTCACGATGAGCAGTCGTTCGAACCATGTCCCAAAGCTATTTCGGATTGCGTAATGGTCCCCCTACGCTTTTGGATCAACCCATGGAAACATCATGTCCATCATGTCCCTGACTCGCTGGAGCTGCGCTGAATAGCCGCCAGCCAAGACGTTGTTCTCCTTGAGCTGTTTTAGCTCTGCATTAGCTCGGCTACTCCAGTCATCCCACAACGTCACTTCTTTCCAGCGATCTGAGGACAGCGGAGTCCCCGTTCTCTGAAAGTCGCGGGCTTTTCGCGAATGCTTGAACCGCTGTGTTACACACATCGTATTGTGCGTGTCATTCTTGCAGCAGGGTGTTCATGCTAACTTCTCACACCCCGCCTTAGGGTTCGCTGGCCTCTCAGTGAACCCTATTCTTTTCCTTCAAAATTCCAAATTCCAGTGTGAAACATCATGACTCTCAGAGTGGGTCTCATCCGTGCCTCAAGCACTGATTGCGTTGTCGCTGACCTTCACTCTGGTGTCCTGTTCTCCTTGTCTTCATCTTCTGCTGCATTGGGCTCTTCTTCAATCTCCACTTCTTCATACTCCTCATCATTTTCTTCTTCCACTTCGACTTCTTCGTTCTCTGAAGTCTCATTGTCTTCTCCACTGGAGTAGTGCATTTCGATCCACACATCTGGATCTTCGCATTCTTCCAGCTGCTCATCTCTCCTTTCTCCACTGGCTGCTGCAGCTGCTGAACCTTCGCTTGCTCTTTCTTCATCCACAACTGTCTCATCATCATCAAAGAAGTTGAGACTGTTTCCACTTTCCATCCACTTGTTGAACGTGATCGTGGCTGCATTGTAGGTCCTTCCATCTCTTTTGCCGCAAAGCAACAGCAAATGCTGGAGGTACTTCAGGGTGTTCCTGGCATCTTTGATCTCCTGTCGAAGCGCAGGACCTCTCTGGTACTCGAGTTCTCTGATGAACTCGTTGAGATTCTTGCATGCCAAGGTCAACGAAACCTCGGGACCATGGCCTTCGTTCAGGAGTCTTCGCCTGAACTCTTCAAACTCCTCCTCATTGAACGGGATGCCGTCTTCACCCCAGGGCAACATTGCCTGGATGGATCCCAGGACAAACCAGCCACGGCCACTGTTGGCCTCGTTGTTCTCAATCAGCTGCTGTGGCCTGAGACCGAAGTTCACTAGGTCCTCTGCCACCATGTCTGAAAGGCTCGGACGGAAGATGTCGTTCTCCATCATTGCCTCTCTCTCAGCCTCTGTGCCTCTTCTCCTGGGCACCACCTGCTCTTGGCCCATTGAGGAACTCGGCTCTTCGCTTTCTTCCTCCTCTTTCATCTCATCTTCAACTTCCTCATTTTCTTCATCATCTTCAGGCGCTTCCATGGTGTGACCAGCCTCACTCTGAACACTCCTCTCTGGCCTCATTGGCGCCTCTTCATCCTCTGCGGAAACTGTTACTGCTGCTGTTGGTGTTGTTGTACTGCTTCCTCGACCGGCAGCAATGTCGCCATTGGACTTCTGTACAATCCTTCTCCTCGGTCTTGGAGTGTCGTGTCTCGTGCCTGTCACTGGCACGTCTGAGTACCACGGGTTGTCATCTCCTGTACCAGGATTGTAGCCATGACCATCATCGTCATCATCATCATGTGGCTCGTCGTCGTTGTCATCGGCTTCATCGTCTGCTTCTTCTTCTTCGCCTTCATTTTCTGTGTCAGCATCACCTGCCATCCTCATTGGATCTTCTCTTCTTCTCAAGTTTAACTCTGCTCTGATTTCCTTCCATGCCGTCTTGTATCGTGACAGAGATGCTCGAAACTTCTGCAAGTTGAAAACCATCACTGACATCACAAAAAGAAGAAACAACACTGTGATGACCAACAACAAGATGCACCATGTGCACTGGCGCACTGTCGACTTCATTCCTTCACAACTGTCCTCTTCTGGTGCACATCCCTTCAACCATCCAGCCATCACCATCAACTGTACAATGCGCTGAACACTTGGTGTACTCACAGGTTGAAAGCTCTCACTGCATAGTCCAATGAGTTGTGCCAAGTATTCCCTTCGTTCTTTGCTAAGCGCCTTGGTGTTCAAATCAGCTGGATTCTCCTTTGTCGGGATGCGACCAATCTTGAACCATCCTCTTCTCATCGCTTCTTGTCCCCACAAAATGCGGGTACAAAGGTGCTTGGCCCTGCCTGGGCCTAGGCGCTGGAAAAAGGCCTGAGCTGAAGTCGAATCCAGGTAAAGCTTCATCTCCACCTCAACATTCTCACCTGGATCTTCTTTGCAACCAAGAAGGAATTGCAACGCCTGCTTCAAGGCTACTCCTTCAGCGAGAAGGCCTGTGGCGGCCAAAACTTCAGCCTCCATCGAACTCAGCGCCACTGATGTTTGTCCTCTGGAATGTGAGTGGACACAATTGCCGTTGTGGAAGATCAAACCTGAACTGGTGCTCCTTCCTGAAGCTTTCGAGGATGCCCAGTCACTATCGCTGAACAGCTCCAACTTGTGGTTGCCTCCTCTCTTCATCTGCTCAGCTCTGAGGTTCTTCCATCTGCCGAAAACACTGTTCTGACCATCATTCTTCTCGTACCTAAGCACCATGCCTCGTGTTGCTTGTAAGTAGGACGTGAGTTTCTTGATGGCTGCAAGTGCTGTCTTGGTCGGATTTGCCATGTACGTTGACAACAATCGTACACTGTGCTGCGCATCAATCCTCTCTTGACTTAAGTAGAGACATAGACCAAGGGCACTTCTAAACAACTTGCTGTCTTCAGCATTCAGCCTCTCTTCCTCTGAGACCATTGCAGCATCGAAAACATCCAGGCTAGAGTGCGAAGGCACACCTCGGCCCCGCCTATCCTGGATCTTGAGCATGCTGATCAACTTCGGCACGTACTTGCCATTTGCAGCAATCTCCAAGCCATCAGCATCAAATGTCAATCGTCTCTTGAGGTAAAACAAAGTCCCAGGTCGTGAGGTTCCATAGGGACCATCTGCTTTCAACTTCAGGAGCTTGGAGAAATGGCTGATAAACTTGCCATGCTCTTCGTCTGCTGCAACTAAGATGATGTCATCAATGTGCACAGACAAAAACTGCTTTCCATCTTCATGTCTGTAGATCGTGCCTCCTCGAAATGGCCGAAACTGGAAATCTGAACAAAGGGCGCTGAAGTGCTTGTGCCACTCTAAAGCGGCATTCCTCTGACCTGGTAAACAGCGCATCAGCTTCCAGAAAACTAAACCTTCGTTGTTCATGATCCTTCGGATCCATGTGGGCACTTCAATCACCACAAATTCCTTTTGGACAACCTGTAGGAAAGCATCAGAGATGTCCATCACTGAGATCATCAGGTCCATGGTCGCGCAAAGTGACATCAGCAGTTTGATGAATGCCAAAGGGCTCGTAGGACTAAAGGTGTCAATGCTGGATGCTGCTCCACTTCTAAACTCACGAGCAACCAACCTAGCCCTTCGGATCCAACTGCCTTCTCTGAACCTCCAATCGAAAACAACTCTTGTGTCCAGCTTCATGGCGTCGTCTACGTTCTCGCCTGCTTCCAAGTTGGCAATCACTTGCAGGTCATGAAGTCGGTTCACCTCATTCAACATTGCCTGCTGGTCCAAGACCTGTAGCTCCTCCACACTAACTTGTGGCGGACCATTGCCTTCGTTGAAGAAGCCTCTTCTCTTCATCTCCTCCTGGCTCATCATTTCTTCTGAACTCGATGGCATTGCTTGACTCCAATCGTAGGAATCCTCATCCTCCTCTGCTGCTACTTCTTGTTCATCTTCATCATACAGCTCAATGTCTTCGATTCTCCTCACTTGCCTCTCTTGGTCTTTACTCTCCTCCTTCTTCTGCGCTTTGGTCACCGGTTCTTGAGCTGGTACGTCAGGATCGAAATGCACGACCTTTGCTGCACTTCCACCTTGGGCTTCCTCTTTCCTCTTTGTCTGACTCTTCTCGAAGCGTCCTCTCTGTTGCTTGTCCTCACTCATTTCCTCTGCACTGACCTCTGCTGGTCTCTTCGTTGACTTGTCTGCTTCTGCCTTAGTGTCTTCAGCTGAAGCGGAAGCGGATGTCGCCCCGCCTTGGTTGACATTTGTCTCTTGGACTTCAACCTCAATGTCTCTGTCCTCATCTGGATGCTCCTCAGCATACTTTCGAACATCATCTGCATCCTGATCTGCCTCTCCATCTTTCTTTTTCCTATCCTTTTTGGATGCTCTTGGAGTTTCATCAGGCTTCGATGGGGCATCTGCTAAGAGCTCTGGTGTTGGAGTTGGAATGGGCTTTGTGTCGACTTTTGTGTGGACTCCTCTTCTCATGTCCCACGGGCCAACGATGGCGTTCACTAAGAGCTCTCCATTCCATGCTTCTCCTGTCTTTCGAACTGCCTTACATCTCACCACCTCATTGTCGTTCACAAGGACAAGGTCGTGGTCCATGTGGTCTTTGCCCAACCATGCACCGGGCCTCCACTGCGACTTGTATTTGGCCTGAAGGGGATCTAGGCCATAGACCGTTTCTCCAAAGCAACACACTCGTCCTCTGTATGGTCTGCCTTTGACTGACAAGTAGGCTGTCATTCCTGTTGCACTGGTGACGTGATACCTGTTGAGAAGCCAACAAGCATGTACAACAGCCCATGAATGCAAGACATGACTCTCGTCGAAGATGATCTGGGCACGGTCTTGTACATGTGCAATAACTGTCTTTGCTTGTGCTCTGACTGTTTGAATGCACCGCTCTGCCAATGACGTTCGTGCCTTGTCATAGAACTTGCCAGCTTGAAGGATCGTGTGCAATCCATTGTTGCTCCTGATCAACTTGGCCATTCTCGCACCAGCAGCTAGCACCGGCTCACTGTCATAAGCCAGTTCCACTGTCTCATAGTGACCCAACGTTGCCAAGAACTCAGCAATCGCCTCACCGATCACTCCTTGGTTCTTGTTCTTCAAGGGTTGTACCTGCAGGAACTTGCTCCACACATCAACACACAGTAGAAGACTGTTGCTAGCTGTCTGGAAGAAGATATCCACCTGAACAGTGGGGTGCGTCCTCTCTGAGACATCTGCAGGATCGCTGGCATACTTGATGTTTGCCTTGCTTTTGCCCACGACACAAAAGCTGCACCATCTCTTGAAGGGAAGGTGAGTAACTTCATGAAGCTTCCTTTCCTTCTCTGTTGGTTGAACTGGAGCGTCAACAAATCTTGGCTCTGGACACAGCTTTGCATAGTCTTGGCGAGCGACCTCAAGAGCACGTCTCTTCAAAGACTGTTCATAGGCATCTCTGATCCTGTTGAAGATCTTCGCCTTGGAACCTGAACTGCTCAACTTCAAGTACTTTGCTGCTTCTCTGAGGTCCTTCACACTTGATCTCTCTGTCAGCTGCATCTCGCCAATGAACAAAGTGTCCTCTGTGCCTCTGGGTTTGAACGAAGGTGCAACCGGGAACTCTGGAATATCTTTCCCTTCAATCTCTTGCTCATCAACCTTCTCACCTTCTGCTGCCTCCTCCATCTGAACTTCTTGCTCCTCTTCTTGTTGCGCTTCAGGCACTGGTGGTTCATCTCCTCCAATGAGCGTCCCAAAGCTGCTGAGGTTCTCCTCACGATCTGACAGAATGGTCAAAATCACGTACTGCTCACCTGAAGGGATCTCGGAGATTCGACCGAACGGGTTCTCCTGTTCCAGAAATCTCTGAGCAACTTCAACAACCTGCCAACCTTCTTCTGGATTGATCACCTTCTGAATCAATGTTGTACGGAATGCAAAATTGGCTGACCAAACTGCTCGAGGGTCGGCGAAGTGAACTCCAACGCTCCTCATGTGGGGATGATTGTTTGTGACATCCCATCGGCCATAGGGTAGCTCAGACTCATAGTTTGGACTCAGCCTGATCACTGCCCTCACTTCATACAACTCTTGGTCAATCTCTGTTGCTGTGACCTGACAAATCATGGCCTCGATGGCAAATGAGTTGCGTTGGAACACCACTGGGATCTTCGCCTCTTGGTCTGGGGAAATCAAGAACTGCTCTGAACCATCGCTCTTCAACGTCCATCCACTCTTGTAGAGCTCACCTAAGGACAAAATGCAATTGTGAACATTCCCAACCAGGAATCTGTGGTGGATCTCAACTTCTTCTCCAGATTTGGCATCGAACACCACCAACGTTGCATCTTGCTGTCCTGCAGTCCTTAGGCTTGTTCCTTGGCAGTCTTGAAGTCGAACGTTGCTTTCACCAATGTTCTCATTGGCGTAGCTCAAGGGCAACAATGAAACATCTGATCCACTATCAAGGATCACCACATTCCTGCAAGTCTCAACAACTTCTTCTTCATTGATCTCCTGAATGACCACGCAAACAGAACTGTCAGCATAGGTGCTCACTGACGGCGGACCAATGTGGAAAATCCTCCTCACTGCAGTGTTCAAGGTCGATGCATTCGAACCACTAGCTGTTGTATTTGTTGTTGACATCTGTCGACCTTGCTGCTGTTGTTGAATCTGTTGTTGCACATTGGTCTCTGTGATCTGTTGCACCCTCTGTGGACAATCGCGGCTCCAATGACCATAGCCATAACATACTCTGCATTGGTTTTGACCAACATCGGAACCCTTCTTGCCGCTGCTCTTGCCCTTCTGTTTGCCTTTCGACTTGCCACCTTGCTTGCCCTTGTACTTTCCTTTTGACTTACCACCTTTCTCAAACTTGCCTTTGCCCTTCTGCTGTCCTCCACGGCTACCAAAAGGAAACTGCCACCAACTCTTCCCTTTGTCTTTGCCTTTACCTTTGTACTTGCCCTTTCCTTTACCTTTCTCTTGGATTCGGTCGACTTCCATCGGCGTTGGGCCATTTGGATCGGGCCTCACATTCAAGGACTTCATGATCGACTCCTGCGACCACGTTTTGCTTGCCTGCTCATGTGACAGAACAGCTTCTCTGATCTCATTGTAGGTGGTCGTCTCCTTGATGGTGAGCTGGAGGTGCTCTCTCAACCTGTTCTCACTGCACCGAATCAATGTTGCTGCTTTCAACTCTTGTGGATACGTCGTTCCTGACATCTTCTCAAACTCTTGCACCAACTGCTCATAGCTGAGCACATTGTCGAGCACTGTCTTGTCCTTGGCGAACTGCGGATAGCTCGCCAGAGCCTGTGCGAGGGCCAGGCTTCGTGCTCGAGTGCTTGGAAGGTATTCCTTGTGAAGCTCCTTCCACAATGCGAAACCATTCCGCTGCTCCATGCCTGATCTGACCAGGTGCAAGCATCGTCCTTTGAGGTAACTGGTCAGGATTGCAAACAACCGAGTTGAAAACATCTGCTCATCCTCTGTGTATGCAGACATTGCCGGCATGTGCTCTAACTCCTCAACCTTCTGCAGAAAAGCTTTGTACTTCGGCTCTGCGAATGTCAGCCAGCTTGTGAACACAAACTTCCAAGTCAAGAAGCCGTGAGGATCACTTCCGTCAAAAGTGTCGGGGTTTCTCAACACCTTGGATGCTGCTGTCAATCCAGCTTGTAGTGTTCCAGCCACACCTGAACTCGAACTTGAACTCGAAGCTCCACCTGCCGCTTGCAATGCTGTCAATGCATGCTCGGCTGCACTTGCTGCATTCGTGGCTGCAGCTGCAAGTTGCGACATCTGCTGGCAAAACTGTTCATCAGCTTGCATGCCCTGAGTGGATCGCATCAAGCTCAGGAAAACCAGCGTCTGTATTTGCAGCCTGCTCTCACTCTTCTTCCTAGCTACTCTCTTCCTGTCCATCCTGGAAGACTTCTTCTCACCTGCCGTCCAGCTCAAGCGGTTCAATGACCAGGTGAACAACAAGCTGAAGATCCATGCCATCCAACAGCCTGCAACACCTGTCCTCATCCACATGCTGCTCAAGGCCATCATGCACCAACCTGTCAACTCTTCAGCCAACAATGCACGACTTGTCTGAACAACGGTTTGCTCAAGCTGCTTCAACATCTCCTTCATCCTCAACACAGTGCTTATCAGCTCGTAGTGCCTCTGATTGCGAATGAACTGCCATTGCAAGACCTCCTTCAAGACATCTTTGCTCTCGCTCATCGACCATGCCAACAAGCTCATGGCTTCAACAAACCTGTTCATCTCTGCCAGGCTCATCTCCTTCGCTCTCACAAGTTCATCTGTCGAGCTTTCAGCACTAGGGTTCAAGTCTTCTGCTGTTGAACTGTTGTTCATCTCCTCGGTGAAGATCTGCCTGCTCAAACCTCTCGCTCTCACCGGCCATGTACGGTATGCCATGACCTGCTCAACTCCACAGTTCATATGGCTTGTGGTCACTCCAAGGAAGTCCGTCTCCTCGTTCACAACCTCACATCTCTTCACCTGTCTGCTACTCAACCTGCGTCCTTTCTTCTCACCAAACCTGCCCTCAAAGCTCATGGCTCCTTCACTGACTCCATGGTCTGCACTGTAGGCCTCAAACCCACTCAACACAACCTCCCGGGCCTCGAACCTAGCCTTTGCCTTCTCTTCGCTCAGCATGTCCTCATCTGCCAAGCCATAGGTCACCTGCTGACCTGTCGAATTGTCGTCCCTGGAGCCCTCGGTGTTCCAGCTTTGAGTCCTGCTGCACGTGGTGGGACTTCCCGCGGCAGCTTCCTTCGCGAGGTGCTCCATCGGCAGGATCAGGACCTGCCATGCGACATGGCACCACGCCAGGAGGCGGCCGGGTAGCATCATCGCACCGGTTGGAACCAGTGCTCCGCTACCATCTGAAAGTCGCGGGCTTTTCGCGAATGCTTGAACCGCTGTGTTACACACATCGTATCGTGCGTGTCATTCTTGCAGCAGGGTGTTCATGCTAACTTCTCACACGTTCGTTTCTCGATGAAGATGCTCCCGAAGTCTCGCCGTCCCTTCTCTTGGCACATTTTTGCCTCAACTTCTACGGTGACTCTCACTTTGTGACTTTGTGTGCTTTCCTTTTTCACATGCCATTTGGCCACCCTTCCTTCTCTCTGTTCTTCTCATCGTCTGCAATCTTCTTCTTCTCATCCCCTGTAACCAATGACTCCTGCTCCAACTTCAACCCCGTAGCAATTCTTCCATACGCCTTGTCTGGAAGCTTCGCTGCCGCTACCAGGCTACCAGCTTCTGCTCAAACCCTGCTGCCATCGACGAAGCTTTCCTCGGTACCACTGCGTCCTCATGTAGGAGTTTGACTTCATGCGCGAGTGATCGTGTAGTTCAGAAAGCCTCCACTCGGCTGCCATTCCACCTGTTCCAGCTCTCCATCGCCACCAAAAAGAGCTCCTCGCTCTCAAGTTCGCACTTCGAGAATGCCGAGCCCAGCGTGTTCATCATTTTCTTTCCCAATCCCAGGATGTCCACTGAAGTCGAATCCGAAGCCTGACTCCCAAGCCCTTCTTCCACTTCAGCCAAGGGCAAGGCGTTCTGCCGCGCTATCATCCGCCCAAACATCTTGTACTCCAACTCCGCTACCAATTCGATCCCAGGCATTGTAGCTCCACCACTGGCCTCCGGCGTGGGTAAAGCTCGCTGCAGTCCTCACAGTCACGGCAGGGGCCTCCTCCGGCAAAGTCGTGCGCCTGCGGTGGTCTTTTCTGGCTCTGGTCAGTTGCTGCACAGGGCCGTTGGGCTCATAACCCTTGTGGATTCAACAGGCTTCTGGCGACCTTTTTGATCCTGAAAGTTGGCTTCGGTGACCGCTCATGTGAAAAGTGTCTGACTTGAGGTTGATACATTTGGAATTAATTCATCTGTTGGTTAGAACCATAGCCGCTTGTTGTTGCCGTTTACATCAATCCCACGCAGCGATCCTCTTAAAATGCGGCAGGCCAAAGAAAACCACTCCCCAGGCACAACGACACAGTGACAGTCCCTTCGGCTATAGAATGCTAGAGCTCTATCGGCTTCCTAACTATAAATAAAAGGCCCTCTCTTCCCCCACATACAAAAATCGATAATTGAGAAAACCTGCCAAATCGAAGGGTCTTCCCTTGCCATTTGCAAACGCCATGTTGATACATAGATTCTTCGCATTTAAGAGTGCAGGCGCCGGAACCCACGTGCCCTAATGCCTAATCTATTCGGACCTATGTGCCCTAGCAATTGAAGCCCAGCAAAATACTGTTTAGGGCCGGACACATGTGTTTTATGCAGTATGATTATGGTAATCCCTAACCTTTACGCACGCGTAGCTTTCGGGCGGTCATTTTGGGACACCTGCATCTAAAGGCTTGATGTGGACCGAGCCACAATACTGTCGCAGCCGCTCTTCTGCCAAGTCCGGCAAACTGAATCAAATACTTGACTGCCCATAATTTGCGGGGCCACGCGGTGCAGGGAGAGAAGCTGCGCTAAGAATCATCCGCTCACGCAGCTCCTTGCTGATACTCTCAGCTGCCTTGCGCAGCTCCTGTGCCAATATCAAGCATTTGGAAGTCGCCACGGACAATCATGACTTGAGAAAGGATGCATTTTGCATCATTTGACCGTATTTTACCTCGAGTGAGCGGGCTTCTTTTCCCATCAAATTCTTCAACACAGTAAATATCAGGAAGTAACAAAGCCTACTACATTACGTTCCAAAAAAGACCTTGAGAAAGGCCTGTGGTCGGCCTGTTGCGCCCCATGGCCCCTCTGGCTTCTTCTGTGTTTCTTCTCACCTCTCACCGCGCGTGCCGTTTACCATCCAGCTCATCAGAGTCTCCTCATGCCATTGTACTTCGGAACCTCAGTTAAACAAGTGGTGTCAAACTTAGTTAAGAGTTGAGACCCATCAGGAAATCAAGACCCTCCACTGCCATGTTCAAGACAGTGTAAGCTAAGCCAGAACAAACCACTCACCCACAAACTGTGGACTTATCGCTCAATCTCAACATTGCACAACTTCAAGGCCCCTATGCCCTCAGCTGCAGTGCTCCATGAAGCATTTGGGTACTCCATGGTATTATTCCCGTCAGCCAACCTGACCGCTAAGTCACAACTGTCACAGCACAGCTCAAGTTTTCCACGCGCGCATGGGTCTTCGGCTCATCCACGTGGGATTCGCAGGTGTGAGAATGGATTGGTGGTATGCTGGGTGTGCCCCGAATAGCCGCCAGCCAAGACGTTGTTCTCCTTGAGCTGTTTTAGCTCTGCATAATTAGCTCGGCTACTCCAGTCATCCCACAACGTCACTTCTTTCCAGCGATCTGAGGACAGCGGAGTCCCTGTTCGTTTCTCGATGAAGATGCTCCCGAAGTCTGGCCGTCCCTTCTCTTGGCACATTCTTTTGCCTCAACTTCTACGGTGACTCTCACTTTGTGACTTTGTGCGCTTTCCTTTTTCACATGCCATTTGGCCACTCTTCCTTCTCTTTGTTCTTCTCATCGTCTGCAATCCTCTTCTTCTCATCCCCTGTAACCAATGACTCCTGCTCCAACTTCAACCCCGTAGCAATTCTTCCATACGCCTTGTCTGGAAGCTTCGCTGCCGCTACCAGGCTACCAGCTTCTGCTCAAACCCTGCTGCCATCGACGAAGCTTTCCTCGGTACCACTGCGTCCTCATGTAGGAGTTTGACTTCATGCGCGAGTGATCGTGTAGTTCAGAAAGCCTCCACTCGGCTGCCATTCCACCTGTTCCAGCTCTCCATCGCCACCAAAAAGAGCTCCTCGCTCTCAAGTTGGCACTTCGAGAATGCCGAGCCCAGCGTGTTCATCATTTTCTTTCCCAATCCCAGGATGTCCACTCAAGTCGAATCCGAAGCCTGACTCCCAAGCCCTTCTTCCACTTCAGCCAAGGGCAAGGCGTTCTGCCGCGCTATCATCCGCCCAAACATCTTGTACTCCAACTCCGCTACCAATTTGATCCCAGGCATTGTAGCTCCACCGCTGGCCTCTAGCATGGGTAAAGCTCGCTGCAGTCCTCACAGTCACGGCAGGGGCCTCCTCCGGCAAAGTCGTGCGCCTGCGGTGGTCTTTTCTGGTCAGTTGCTGCATAGGGCCGTTGGGCTCATAAACCTTGTGGATTCAACAGGCTTCTGGTGACCTTTTTGATCCTGAAAGTTGGCTTCGGTAACCGCTCATGTGAAAAGTGTCTGAATCAATCTTTACACGCTTCTCATAACAGCTTCCTTTTAGCCTTGATAATTTCATGATTCGGGAGGTTGATACATTTGGAAGTAATTCATCTGTTAGTTAGAACCATAGCCACTTGTTGTTGCCGTTTACATCAATCCCACGCAGCGATCCTCTTGAAATGCGGCAGGCCAAAGAAAACCACTCCCAAGGCACAACGACACAGTGACGGTCCCTTCGGCTATAGAATGCTAGAGCTGCTAGAGATACTTTATCGGCTTCCTAACTATAAATGAGAGGCCCTCTCTTCCCCCACACACAAAAACTAGGTCACGCCCGCTGCAACGGCCCCGCGCGATTTGCGCGTTCTCAGAAGCATCTTCGGGTCGTTTTTCATAACCCGTGTGGCACTTTATGGTGATGCCTTTTTTAGGTCAATGTCATTTTGAATGTGTTTTTACACCACAAAACGCCCTTCAAATCGTAATTTCATTGTGAAATGACAGTGCGTTCGGGGACCCGGAAGTAAAAAAAACGGATCTTTAATCGTTTCTCTGGCTTTCATGAAACTTAACACACATCCACTCCCTGAGGCGTGCCACTCCTTTTCACGCGGTCCACTCCTTCTGTGCCATCTGACCCAACTTCTGCAGTTGGTGCTTAGACGGTGTATTACAGCGTCACACAAAGCTATACATATATTCTTGGATCTGTGCATTCAATCCGCCATTGGATCGTTTGGATGCCAACTCTTTCGGGCTAAACTTCTTCAGGGATGACCATTTGCGGTCAACACATTGGGCGCCATGCGTTTTCCGACCACGCGCTTTGCGCGTAAACCTAGCATCAACTTGGTTTGCAAGTGCAAGCGAATGTTAACAGACCCCA
>CAXAMN010007369.1:165426-183496 GCA_963970005.1 Durusdinium trenchii | reverse complement strand
GCGAATGTTAACAGACCCCACCCCATCCCCAACGTAGCATCAACTTGGTGTGCAAGTGCAAGCGAATGTTTACAGACCCCACCCCATCCCCACCCCATCCCCAACGTAGTATCACCTTGGGTAATGGTGAAAACGTGGAAATTCTCCGGGGCCGTTAGGGGGGGCGTGAGCAAAAACTAGGCATTCTTCAGTATTAAGAGCCCTCATAGGGGCAAAGAAAGAGATGGCCCAATATAAAGCCACTATGAAACATCGGGTCCTTTGGAACTGCTTCAAGACCGAAAGGCCACCTTAAAAACATCTCATAGAAAACGAGCCAAATCGATAATTGAGAAAACCTGCCAAATCGAAGGGTCTTCCCTTGCCATTTACAAACGCCATGTTGATACATAGATTCTTCGCATTTAAGGGGTTCAACTAAGCAGGCGCCGGAACCCACGTGCCCTAATGCCTAATCTATTCGGACCTATGTGCCCTAGCAGTTGGATGCCACGAGCAGGTTTAAAGTGTGCAAATTGAAGCCCAGCAAAATACTGTTTAGGGCTGGACACATGTGTTTTATGCTGTATGATTATGGTAATCCCTAACCTTTACGCACGCGTAGCTTTTGGGCGGTCATTTTGGGACACCTGCATCTAAAGGCTTGATGTGGACCGAGCCACAATACTGTCGCAGCCGCTCTTCTGCCAAGTCCATGCGGCGTTGGACTTCCCGGCCAAGGTCCTTCAACTGATAAACGGACTGCCTCTTGGAGGAGAGAGTGGGTTCAAGAGTTCAGGAGAGGAGTTTGCAGGTTGTCCCCTTCTAGAAGTACGTAGCCCAAACTGGACTCCTCCTTAGGCATCCTGCAAACTGAATCAAATACTCGGTCGCAAGAGGCCGATATCTAAGGACCAGTGCACTCCATCGTGACTGCCCATATTTGCGGGGCCACGCGGTGCAGGGAGAGAAGCTGCACTAAGAACCATCCGCTCACGCAGCTCCTTGCTGATACTCTCAGCTGCCTTGCGCAGCTCCTGTGCCAATATCAAGCATTTGGAAGTCGCCACGGACAATCATGACTTGAGAAAGGATGCATTTTGCATCATTTGACCGTATTTTACCTCGAGTGAGCGGGCTTCTTTTCCCATCAAATTCTTCAACACAGTAAATATCAGGAAGTAACTAAGCCTACTACATTACGTTCCAAAAAAAGACCTTGAGAAAGGCCTGTGGTCGGCCTGTTGCGCCCCATGGCCCCTGTGGCTTCTTCTGTGTTTCTTCTCACCTCTCACCGCGCGTGCCCGTTTACCATCCAGCTCATCAGAGTCTCCTCATGCCATTGTACTTCGGAACCTCAGTTAAACAAGTGGTGTCAAACTTAGTTAAGAGTTGAGACCCATCAGGAAATCAAGACCCTCCACTGCCATGTTCAAGACAGTGTAAGCTAAGCCAGAACAAACCACTCACCCACAAACTGTGGACTTATCGCTTAATCTCAACATTGCACAACTTCAAGGCCCCTATGCCCTCAGCTGCAGTGCTCCATGAAGCGCTTGGGTACTCCATGGTATTATTCCCATCAGCCAACCTGACCGCTAAGTCACAACTGTCCAGCACAGCTCAAGTTTTCCATGCGCACATGGGTCTTCGGCTCATCCACGTGGGATTCGCAGGTGTGAGACTGGATTGGTGGTTTGCTGGGTGTGAACTCTCACTCTTCCCTTTTGATGATCATCATGCAGCATGCGTCTCACTGAGAAAAACACAGCAAACAAAACACAAACTCTTCAATGCACTATCCAAACCATGTAGGAGATCTGTGATTGGCCGCCTGATTCCGCTGGTCCACCCAATCCAACCACGTCTAGACCGTGGCCCTCAGCACTATCAACCTTCCAGAATAGATCCAGGAGGTCTCATTCGTGCTGGAGGACCAGCCGAACAGGAAAATCCTTGACTTTGAGGCTTTGAGGGTCAACATGGGTCCACAAGGATTTTCTGCACCGGGTGGGGAGCGTAAATGGTGAGGCTTTGCGGTCAGGGCAAGGGTGCGAACCCTGCATCAACTCTGGCAATCTTTTTACACATTGTTTCGTTGGCTTAGCATTGGAAAAACTCAAGCCAAGTTTCGACAATTTCTACATTGGCATGACATGGTCATTGACCACTGACCACCTGCAGTTCTCCGGACCTCGATGCTGAACATTCAGGCGAGTACCATTTCTGAACTGAAGGCCTTCTGATTACGAGTGGAAGAAGAATGAAGAATACCTATACAATTGCTATGTAAAACGTATTCACAAACTTGCAGCCTCCAGTCAGTGCAGGCACCCGCCCTAAGAAGATCAGGTCATGATTTCAACGCCTCCTTTCCCTCGATAGCACGGAGGGGTTAACCGGAAGTACTTTTCATGAAACTCCGGCTGCTCATCATATGGCCTTGGAGGACCGCGTGTTAATTCTCAAGCACTGAAACAGCGTGGCAGGAAGCAATCAATAATCTAGTCTTCTTACGAAAAGCTAGTACTTTGTTGATGCCCGGGACTGTTGCACAAGACAAACCACTACCAAACAAATCAAGTGACTTCCTGCTGATCTTTCGATGTCCAGCATGGAGATCTTGTCGCCGCAACTATAGGCGAATCAAACAAAGAATGAGCCTGCCTCTCTGTTTCACACTCCCCACATTAACGTTCTGTTCGTTTAACTGCTCTCAAGAAATTGATCGACTTGGGTACAGGGTCTAAACGAATGGCAGGGTCTTTTCTTCAATTCCCTCCAAACAAAGCAGTATTCATGTTGTGGCGGAAAGTCGTTGCAAATTGGACAGCGGATTGGCATACTGATTCCGGCGAGCATCTAAAAATTAAGGAATAGGGTTCCAGGAGTATATTTTGAACACATGCTTTTTTATTAGCTGAATTCTGGTGCTGCACAGGTCTATCAACCACAGGCAGTGCCGAGCAGCCATTTCTTGCACATGTCACATGCCAAACACTTATGCCCATGACAGGCACATGCCACCATGAACCATGAATTGCTACCATTGGACCATGACCATAGACCCTGGCAGCAAACAAAATAAAAGTAGTTATATGATATATGTTTTTTTGAGTTAGTTCTGTTTGTATTCAAGTAGTTCAACCGACTTGCAATGGACTGAAATGGATGATGACGAATTTGATCTTGGGCGACAAAGTGGTTCTTCTAGAAAACAGACCAAGAGTCAGGGGATCTACGTGCTGCCTAGTCAAGGGATCGTTTGGATCTGGAAGAGAAAAGGTGCCGTCTATTCAGGATTGGATATTCGTGATGTTTCCGCCAAGACTACTCTCTGCAGCACAACCTTTTCTGAGGGAGTGAAGGCCGCTTCCAAAGCAAAAGGCCTGCGGACAAACGTGAAGTTGCCGCTTGAGGACCTCATTTTGCTGCGAGATGAGTGTGTGGAAGGTGGCATTCTCTTGAACGTTGTTGGGGGAATGATACTTGACGACCTGTGTGTTGAAAACCCATGTCCATTGAAATCTTTGGAGTTGGTGTTGGGACGCAGTTGTCCTTGGACTTCTCAAGCTTCACACAGACTGGAAATCGAATCATCAGCAGCAAAGCTTGGCGTTCCCACGGCGGGTGCCACAAGCTTGGCAGAGAGGGATGAACAAGCTGGAAGTGGACCAGCCCAACTTGTCGAGCTCGCGCCGGGCTCATCTACAGGTAGTTCGCACGAGTCGCAAATTGCTAGATCACTCAGGGCTCTACGAAGTCTGTTGACACAATGGAATGAGACAGATGCATTGGAACATGTGGAATACCTCTCAGCATCATTAGAGGTTGCTTGGCAGTTCTTACAGCTGAATGGATCTTTTTCAGGTGGTTTCGTAAACCATGCAAGGAGGCTAAGGCTAAACGGATTGGCATCACATTGCCTTTATCATTGTCTGTGAAACGGTGAAGAAAGGTCTTGGACATTGAGAAAATCAACCGAGGTTGTTCGAGGTACAACATCCCGCACGCGTGGTGGAACTACATATGTGGCAACTTACATTCTCGATGCTGTCTTGTTGGCAGACAAGTTGAAGGACCTTTCAAAAATGGCTTCCGCAGTTGAAGAGATTCTTGGCCTGCCAAATCAACTCTTTGAGTCTTAGTCTTTGCTTGCAATCTATTTCCACTTGAACCAAGCAGTCACACAGAAAACAGAAAACAACACATGTTTGTTGAGTTTTATCCTCTTGCAGAAGCAAACACCTTTCAGGTCTTTGTCAATGACATTGCAGCCGCAACTTTGCCAACACATAATTTCCCAGGCCCGGTGGAGATGAATGAGCTCCTGGCTTGTAGCAATCAAAATTCATGTGATACATTCCACTAAAAAAATAGTTTTCAAGTCTTCTCTATATTGCTAGGTTTAAGTTGTAAATTCGTTGAGGTCCCCACAAGCTTGTTCAGTGTTCGGTGTTCCTGAGCTCCCTTTTGTAATTAGGCTTGTTCAGTGTTCCTGAAGTCATTGTTTCAAAATCCCGAGCAAGGGAATCTCTATTCCACGAAAGAGCACGCTATACAAGTACCGCGTAGATCTGGACCTAGCATCCATTATTTGGGCACGCTCGAACCGGTTTCAATTGTCAATACCTTGGTACATTCACTGCCGTTTGGATGCCAGCTTGCAGTTTGGCCGTGACTACATGATGAGTGAGCTGGATCTTGTCTATCCTTCCAATGTCAAATCCTGGGAGGATGTTGGTGGAGATGGAGTGGTATACACGCGCTTGCTTGTGGGGCAGACTTTAGGCGCTAGAGCAAGCGGGGTGGTGGTTAAGACAAGGAAATTGCTCCATCAGCTAGCTTTGGTTTCTTGGATCTGTGATATGTTGTGTCCTTAAAGCAAAGGTTCGGGTGTCCTTTTTCTACTAAGCCGCAGCTAGCCAAACACAACGTTTGTCGCTTTTATATTTCTTCAAACTCCAGTAAGGAAAGCGAATCACTACATGGTACTTTGTGCAGATGTCTCTCACTGTTATTTGATTGGGGTGTTGAGTCACAGGTCTGGAAGTCACCAGCATCGTTCATTCAAGAATCACTGCCTTTCGACACACTCTTTGGAATGGCCCTGCCTTTGCCAGATGGGGACCATGCACTGCATCACGTGACTCTCATTGAATTGTAATTGTTGTTGTTGTTGTTGTTGTTAGTCTCATCATCCCCTAGAACCTTGAAGGCGATCTTGTCTCCTCCCTTAAGCCATGAAGATTCGTTAGGAAGTTTTCAATCTTGAGTCTTGAGGTGATGGAATGTTTGGAGTCATTTTTCGACTGGGACAACTACTTCCATCCCCGTTTGCATTCCCTCTCATTATTCTTCAGCAACATCTCCCGGTGCAATCGGTTCAACAAAGTGTGCATTTCTGAGAACAGCAGCCTATCAGACACTCAGACAAATCGGTTCAAATGATTTGTGTACATTTTATTCTTGCTTGTGAGAATGTTAGGTTGATTCGAAGAAGGGAAACTAAAAGGGAAATCAAAGAGCATGAACAACTAATCACTGATCGCGTAACCAGGAAAGACTAATACCTGTAGTACTGGAGTCAATTGGTTTGAGTTAGAGGCAGGGTCACGATTCACATTTATCATTTTGTTTGATCTGTTCCACCACATCAGGAAGAATTAAAGAGCAGCTTTATCAGCATGTTTCAACACACCTGCCCGCTTCTTTACAGCCAGCGCTGGCAGTATGTGTTTCTTGTTTGCGCTCTAAGTCTTGGAATCACCGCTTTGTTTTGGGGATGAGTTGATTCTATAAATTCAGTTTTCTGATTCGAGATGCAGTTGCTCAGCTGTTCTGCTTCGCTGAGGTTTGAAACATTGCTATGGGTAATGAGAAGAAAACAGGCCTTCTCCTACTTACTCAGGGATGTGAAGTTTGACTCTGGTATGAAGGAAATGTCTGAGCATGAGCTTGAGCTGCTGTCCTCTGTAGCAAACCAGGATTCCCACGATGGCCTACGCTTCTGGGCAACTTGTCATGTGGTGCAAGACTTGTCTGAGTGGGGGGCAAAGACGAGCATGTGGTTTCATGGCTGCCAATGCTTTCATCATCAAACAAAAAAAGAGCAAGAGGCTTGTAGATTGAAGGGGCGCAGGGGTGTACAACTGGCGCTGGGCGCATGGCGTACTTTCGTACAAGATCTGAAAGATATGGGCTTGAGTCCGGGTTCTCTTCTTGCTCTCCACAAGCTTGAAGCTGGCGGTGATCAACAGTACGCTTCTTTCTTGCTGGAAGGGTTTCAGAATTGCCGTGCCATGATGGAGCTCAGGTGCGTCCAAGCATGGTCTTTTTGGGACGTGCTTCCTTTCACAATCCTTCGGATGTGCAGCCACTTTGTCAGCGCAAACAATGACCAGTCAGAGTCAAGGAAGCATTGCTTGGATTTGATGAAGGAGTATGACCGAACTGAGTCCAAAGCCTCTCTTGGTGTGATTGCGTATCACTTTTTTGGGGTGGAGAAGAACCGAAAGCCCTTACGCAAGTGGGCTGTACATGGTCAGAAGCTTCCAAGGGAGTTGGAGATGTTGCTGCTGGGATACAGCACCTGTCTAACAGTCATGCAAAGGCTAGAAGCGAGGCATCATCTTGCAAACGTGGCGCTTTCTTCTGGTCGGGCTTTGAGTCCAGCTGCGCTCATGGCTGGGCTGAGAAGGAGGTTGAACCATGACCTGACACACCCAACTTTTCGACCAGCCCTGGCAGACTTGCTGAATCAATTTGATCGTCTTGTGCCTCAAAAGTGGAACTCCCGGAAGGAACTGTTGCAAATAGTCTATGGCTACGGACTAGATGACCTGCACCCAGACATTTCTTTCGAAGAGCAGCAGCTGGCCCGCCAAGCTGCTCTCTCGCAGAGTCTTCAACTGGCACTACCTACGACTACAACGACCACCGCCACGTCTGCCCTTTGTCTGTGATTGTATGAAACGTTTGCCGATACATGTTGCTTTCACCAGCCACCATAGACCGATATCCGATAGTACGATAGACCTTAGCTTGGGCGATGTTGATGTGGGTGGACCGGCAAGCAAGGACCGGCAAGCAGCCCTTCAGAATGAGCACCTGGAGGTTGTCTTTTGCAAGGGAGAAGCCGCTGATCGATCAGCAAATGTTTTTGCAATGCCATCCCCAAGCAGCAAGAGCTTTGATGGTCCCAGTCCAAGAAAGTTCATTGTGTTCAAGATTGTGAGTCTTCACCCAGATCGGCGATCATACTTGCAAAGAGCCTACTCACTGTCGTCTGATGACGCTGGCTTAAGCTGAGTTAACAGATTGTAGTTTTCCCACTTAGCCAGCATTCACGTGTTCCATCATTGTTGAGTTCCGGCTGAGACAATTAAACTTTTGTTCAGGTTCTGGAGCAAAAAGTAGTTTGGGGCGCTAGTGCTAGTGCTGTCACGGTTGCTTAAGGATTGGAAGCGCACGATGGCAGTGAACATTCTTGGAACTGTGGAAGCTCAGAACTGCAACAGCCACAGCGACACTGGTCCTTTCTTGTTGCCATCGTTCACATCTTTTTGCGGTTCAGTTGAGCCTTTGTCGAAGGATGCAATCTTTCAAGAGGGCTCTTGGGAACTCTTGTACAAATACACGGAGGCAGGGTCCAAGGGAAACTTTATTGTTTTCAGTGACTGTAGAAGAAGCAGCGATTTTTTACTCTTGACTGTAGTTTTGTATGTTTGGTGTGGTGTGTTGTAAGTAGAGAGTTTGTTTGTATCGGCAGCATGGCAGCATGTAGTGTAGTATATGTAGAGGCTATTAGGCTATTAGGCTATAGCTATAGTAGTAGCAGCATTAGTAGGCAAGAGGCAACCCAAGCAGCCAACCAAAAGAACAGTTTATGGTTCTGCTCTGCTGTTCTGCTGTGAGGTGAAGCCGGCTATCCAACTGTCAGAATCGTTCATCATGGACTCGCTGACAAACAACCAGGACCCTGGGAGTGATGCTGAGGAGGGAGAGGCTTCCCCGCCTCTTGATCCACTGCTACTTGAGAAAGCGTATCAACTGTGTAAGGCTTCTCTCAACACTGCCGGACGTGTGCCAAAGGACTCAGACAAGAGGGTTGTAAATCTTCTGCAGGCCTCTGGTCTGGTGAATGTAGCCGAGTCCGGTGAGATCATTCTGTCCAGGGACTCAGTCAGCTATGGTACACAGGTAGACTGTCCTGTGCTAGAACGCAGTCTGCGGCAATCCCGAACAACCCTGGAACTGATGCAAGACCTACGACAAAATGGGTGGAGGTTTCGGAGAGACATTACGAGGGCTTCTGTGAAATGCTTGCGTGGAGCAATTGAGAACCCAAAATCCTATTACATGTTGTTGACGCATTTCCCTGACAATTTGATTATGTACGAAGAAGATGGTCTATTTCACCACCGCCAATCAGAGCAGTACTACCGTGCACTGGAGATGGCAATTATGATTAGTGCTGATGACATCGTTGAAATCCCAGCCAACAAGTCAGCGCAGTTTTACATACAATTGCAGAAGTTTTTGGACAATCCAGAAGAAGTAGTAGACCCACGAGAAGCAGAGCCACAAAAACGGAAAAGGACTGCACAGCTGCACTGCACCAACCAATCATGGACTCAACGCAGCATTCCTAACTTTGTTCATTCTCCCTTTGTTTAGGTGTGAGTTTAAAAACTAACTTGGAATTTTGGGCTTACTGATGCTCCATTGCTTCTTTGTTTGGGGGGTACCCAGTGGTTGTTTCAGGAGACGCCGTGCCACAGAAGCAGGGCCCAGGCAAAAGCGCGGAGAGCTTGACACAGGTGATGCTACTGCGACAACAATCGATGTATCTTCAGAAGGAGAACTTCCCGCTGTTGCAGTTCCAGCTGCACACAGTGACATGGAAGTGGAGTCTGAGTCGGAACAAGAACGCCCACATGCTGATGCAAACACTGCCGCTGCTGCAGACTCTGACTCTGAGAGCGAGGGAAGTTCGCACGAGGTTCAGCGAGAAGCTGAAGCTTTGCCAGCAGCGCCACCAGAACCAGCTCCAGACCCAGAGCAAGCGCCGCCAAACAGAGAAGCAGAGGTTCCCTGGGATGTTTTGTTCCCAAAGCGGAACACATATCGGGATCACATTGTCAAGTATGTGTGTCCACACCTTCTTTTACTTTTGAGGGACCCTGACCTAAGGTTGACGGCTCCTCGCGATTTGGTTAACACTGCTTTAGAACAGTGCAAAGCAAACGGCAATACTTTTTGGGGCCAATGGATGGTCTACACTCGGAAACGGTCAGTTGCAGATGCAACTTTGTGCCATTACTTTCATATTTTGCAAGACTTTGTTGCCGGACGCATGCAGCCAGAGTGAAAACTGTTTGAAGTTTGAAGGTTGATTGAACAGCGTGGGTTGCGACAAGGGGTGGAAGGGAACTTCTGTTCTGTTTGGTTAAGGATTGTTTCAAGTTTCAAGTTCCATGAGTGACATGTTTTCTTTCTACATGTTGTAATGCCAGACTGGACTGGGATTCTGCAACATTTCAGCAGAGCCGGAAGTGAACCCAGGTTGGTTGGTTCAGGTTCCAAGCGTTGAAAGGAGGGGTACGCGACACAAAAAAATTCTCTCTGATACAGGGGGCAGGTATAGTACAGGCACAGGACTGGTCAAAGTTACACTATGTGTTTTTTAAATGATGGTGACCCTTGAGTCCTTTGAAACGCGTTGCATTTATCATACTTTATTCTTTGCAGTTGCTATGCTATCGGGCCTATCGGAGTAGTTGCGCAAGAAGGAGGTGTGTGTGTAGTTAGCTTGTGCTGGAGTGAGCTGTTCAGCTTGACTGTTCCAATAGCCAACTGGACTGAACTTTCAACTTTCAACCTTGCAGCATTTGATGACCGCGGTAGTGAATCTGCCTGAACGCTCTCTCATGGACGATTCTCCTTTGTCTGCCTCAGTTCAGCGTTCAGCTGAACCACCTGTGCTCAGCCCCCAGGAAGTGGTGTGCTATATCAAGCATTGAATGTTCAATGCATTTGAAGTTGACATGACATGCCTTTGAAGGTGTTCTTTGTCTACTGATGGATCGAAACGAAGGCCCACACTAACTTCTGAGAGTATATGTCTTTCAATTCAGCAGTGACTCTTTCCTGTTGTGTGTGTCGCCCTGTACCCTGTGCTGTGCAGGAGATTGGAGGCTCGTCAAACCTCAGGTGGCCCTCTGCTGGCGCCAGTCCAAACAGCTCTTGCGCAAGCTTGGAACCAACGTATCAAAGACAAGCTTGGACTGGAGAACAAGATGCCAATTGGAATGAACCTTGTTGTGAGAACAGAGTTTTCTGGAACCGGAACTGCTGAAGAATCGCTAGATGCAGTTGCTGCATTGTACAATCAGAACCACAGTGCCCAGCAACTGAAGGTTAACCATGTTTCATTTGCAGATTGGGGGAGGTCTGCAAGAGAGACAGCAGCTCTGAATAGACCAAACCAGTGTCGCTTTTCGGACATCATGTCATTGTGTCCGAAGCAGTTGCGAGAGAAGCTAGAGGAAAGAGTTGTTGACAAGGCCAGACTTGGAGTTGCACGGGTGTGCAAGAATAGTTGCTTGAATTCGTGATTTGTTTGAATGTTATGATTTGTTTGCGCTTGTTTATTGACTTCGGAGGTAACCATTTCAGCAGCAGAGTTGAAAGAGGACTTGGGATTAATTCGTCGTCCTTCCAAGAAGGCATCTGCGACTTCTGTGGATGGGTTGTTTTTGAAGAACGGTACCTAGACAGAATTGGAGACAGATATGTTTCAACTTTCGACTGAGTCTTTGAAACATCAGTTGTGAGGTACTCTGAAGAGGGACTTCATCAACATCCCAAAGGGTTCTGCAGTATCGTACAAGGGCAATTTGAACAACGCCAAGATTGCCTTACAGGCGCTTTCCAGAATGTTTTCTGAAGCCCACCTTAAAAAAATGTTTCTGAATGCACAAGCACACACTTCTCATTGGCCTTCTACCAGGAACTTGCTCACTGCGGTATCGATGATACAAGAATCACTCTTACATGCTCACGCAGGCCGGCATCTTGGAACTTAGCTTGCAACTACAAGGAAGACATGTTTGTTCCATGCGTTGCTGCTCACGGGTACAGTGTGGGGTGTTCAGCTCTACTCTTCCCTTCGCAATGGTAGAGGATACACGCTCTACCCTCTGAAAGGTAGAGAACACATGCTCTACCCTTCTAAAAGGTAGAGCACACGTGCTCTACCCTTCTGAAAGGTAGAGCATGCATGCTCTACCTTTCAGAAAGGTAGAGCAGAAAGGTAGAGCAAAGGTAGAGCAAGGAGGAAAAGAAAGGTAGAGCAAAGGTAGAGCATATTATGCATATATATGCTCAACCCTTCTGAAAGGTAGAGCATATATGCTCTACCCTTCTGAAAGGTAGAGCACTGATGCTCTACCCTTGTGAAGGGTAGAGCACCAATCAAAGGGTAGAGCAATAAATCAAGATTGAGAACTTGTGACTTTTGCCAGGAAATCACTTCATGAGATGCTGGACTACACCAAGATCATGTCCAAGAAGATCCACTTGAATGAGTATGACAGGCGTTGCATTGTCTTGTCTCGTCTCATCTAATTTCAGATTGTATGAACATTTTGTGAGGTGTGAGAGGTGCAACAAGCAATGTCGCAGAATCTTTGAGCGTGGTGATTCCTCATCTGCAACTACAAGATTATTGATTGCTGGTTCCCCTTGTACGGACTGTTCTGTTGACTGAGTGCATGTCCAATGTACCATGTGTTTGTGTGCGCGTTGTGTCGCCTTCCATAAGAACTGGATTCGTGGTGAATTAGACTTGTATGTTGCGCAGGACTACTCGCTGTTTGGCAGTGGTGCTCGTTTGACGGGCTCAACTGTTGTGTTTTTGGTCATCTTCCTTAAGTCTATACTTCAAGGACTGCCAGATCTGGTAATCCACGAGAATGTGAGCGCCTTTCCAATCGAAGAGATCGTACAAGTGCTCAAAGGTCAATGCCCTACCTGACTTAGTTTAGTATGTGCTAGTGTTCTTTTGACATTTATTGATTGAATGTCCTTCATGCTTCACTTTGCATTGCCTATTGTCATTCCAGACTACTACGACCACAGCTATGCGGAGATAAATCCAAGTCGTGACTGCGGTGTGCCAGTTGACAGAATGAGGAGGTATGCAGTCTTCACTTTGCGCACAGTTGTGAGGAACACTGGCTTCAACTTTGATGTTCAGACACTGAAACACTTTGAGATTGTTCTGTCTACACTCTTAGGTTTTTTTTGCACTTTGCTTTTGGTGTTCAATTCACTGCCGACCAAAGGCAAACTGCTACTCTTGAAGCAGTGGTGAGCCAACTGGCTTTGCCAATCGAAAACGGCAATACTATGGACATGTTCCTGATTTTCAATACTGCTACTGGTGGTTTGTCTGAGCTGTCTGAGCCGCGCAAGAAACGAATCTTAAATGAATCTGTTGGGGTGCAAGCGCAAGTTGAAGTTCGGTATACTTCTGTTCAATGTCCAAACTTGTGTTCGATATTCGGTGCACTGGTCAAGATGAGGACTGGACAAATATGACCTCTTGTATCCTGGCAGACTTTGCTACGACACTGTGCAAAATCCTGACTCTAGACCTCGAATGGCCAACAAGTCTGGAGTTCTTCAGACATTGACCACTGGGGTGTCCGGATTGTGGTCGACGACATTCCGGAGGTGCATTCGTGCAAACCTTGGACTTTTAGGTATTGATATGGAATTCAGCTTCTGCAACGTTGCTGTTGTCAGTTTGTCTTTAAAAACGAAACTGTTTCTTCTTGAACTCAGATGGCTTGGAGCTCCTCTTCGCTCATGGTCTAGCTGTCGAACCAAGAACAGCTCACCAAATGGGTGTGCGGGTTTTGGACTTTGGCAATCTGTCCCATCCGGCCCTTTGTTTCTTGCTGGAAACTGGAAACACGTGCCAAACTTGTGTGTAAAAGTGCATAAACATAATGTAGATGTTTTTATGCTTGTCCTTATCCTTGTCCTGTCAGGGGTTTCCCGATTCCTTGACAACTGGCCTGAGGCAAACTGGCTGGGAACTCTATGCACGCAGCAGCAATCGGCAGAGCCTGCGTGTATGCAATCTTTTTCTGTGAGCGGCGCGAGTTCAAGTTGTGAACAACTGACAACTGATGACCAATGTAATTAGGCTTTGTTGGATGGGGCAAGCTCATCCAGAATCTGCTTGTGTGCAGCAGTGCAACAGTGCAACACGGTCTACCTTGGACCCACCTCCTGATTGATAAAACCGAATCCTTGTGAGTGATTGGTGCCTGCCTGCTGACTGTTTGCGCGCCGTTTGACTGAGTCCTGCTGACTGTGATTTGCTAAATGGTTTGAACCATGTTTTGTATGTGTGAAAGTTTTTGAGCCAAACCGTAGGTAGTCTGTAGCTACTTACACCCTGAACTTGAATCGAATTGCAGTGCCCTCCTATTTCCTCCGGATGGCAGCAGATCTTTCAGACGCTCTTGATCCTCCCCGTGAAGCTGAAGCCAACGCTGATCCGGATGTGGAGTGCCTTGTTGTGCCAATGCCTACCATCCTACTTTTCCAAAAATCTATCAGTCATTAAGTTACTCCCTATGCCTATGACTGCAACTTTGTAGTAAATACGTGCATGTGCCGACTTGTGTTGAGGTGTGCAGACTGCGAGGACATAGTCAAGACAAGTGAGAGCATTCCTGCAGGAGGTTGCAGGTGTAAACAACGCCGGTGCAGGCGCTGTCACTCCACCCGAAAGTCCCTCAGAAAGTGGTTCAGTAAAACTGGACGGGATGCGGAGTGGAACGAAATGTCATTGGAAGAACGTCGTGAGTTGGTAGTGAAAAATAGGGACAAAGGTCAAGGCAAAGGTGTCAAGCGTGAATATGTCATCAACGAGTCCGTGCAGTGCTCCGACAAGTTGGCACTGCAACAAGACAAGCCCTTTCTGACGCGCAAGCAGCCACTTGTCGAAACAAAACACAAACATGTTTAAGTTTGAACTTCAAGCCAATATCATCCAATATCACTTTTTGCCAAAACAGGAGCTAAGTCAAGAGCCAAACCATACTGCGTAGAGCTTAGGTTCATTGGCTTTCTAAAAGACCGCTATGACTGGAGTGATGAGGACCTTGAAGGAGAGTGGCAAGCTGCTCAAAACAACCCGAACGCGGTGTGGAGCCGCGATGAATACAATGAGCCTGTTGTTTCTTTGTTGAAGGTGCACAAATCATCAAGCGCCAGGGAGCTGACTCACAATAAAGGAGTCAACAAGACAGAGCTTGTTGACACGGATGACGTTGCTGATTCGTTCTCACGCTCCTTTGCCTATTTTGCTGTTGGCATCAAAACAACACTAAAGCGCGCTGATGATTGATTCAAGTTTCTTGTTCTTGTGTTGTGCCTGGTTGCTTCTGCGCTGCTGCCTGACTCTGTGTTTTCAATAAGGTGCCATCAGTGGTGGCTCATTGCACACTGAGACGCAAATCTTTGACCAGTCCAGCTGGGGCCTTATGTCTGACTGCTGCAGCTGAAATTACGCATGCGTCATCTAACATCTACATTGGTATTCTGAATGTTGCAACATGCAACTTGTAAGGAGTGAACCATTTCAGATCGATGCCTGCTCTCCCTGGGCTTGAGCCTCTTGCGATTACCGGCACCAGCAAAGGCAAGGCTGCAAAGTCGAAGGCAAAGACAAAGCCTAAACCTAAGGGAAAGGGGAAATGCAGCCAGCCTGGGCCTGGAGTTGAGAATCCACCTCCATTGCCAGACGAGCCGGAGGAGGAACAACAGCCAAAAAAAACGCAAGGGGGATGAGGAGCTTTACCAACTTGATTTGAAGCGTTCGCAAATTTGCTTGCAACGCTCTGCAGTGCCTAGACTATACCCCTTCACAGTGAATTAGTTTCCTCTAGGCAACATCTAGAGATTGTTTTAGATTACGATTGTGTGCAGTGCAGTACAGTGCAGACTCTGCGCAGACTATGCTTTTGCCTCCAATCCAAGGCGAGTGTGTTGGACACGTGGCGTGAGCCAGTGGCACAGCAGCTGAGCGCCACTGCTAAGCTAGAATCGCTTTCTGCTCACAGATCGTTGGTTGAGAACCGCTTCCATCTATTGAAGGCTTTGGTCTCTGCCTCTACCTCACCGTCAAAGCTTTCCCCGAATTCACAGCAGCTGAAGAGAGATGTCTTCCAGGTAGATGGACCTTTGAAAGACGCATCCTTCAAGTCTTACAAGAAGAAGCTTACTTCAATGGTGCAATCCTTGACGAATGCAAGTGATCGGCTCAACTCCGTTTTCAGAGAAGAGACTTGTTCCTAGCCGAAACTACAGTGACTTTTTTTTTTGCTGTCGCTTGGTAACCTCCATTTTCAATTTTCCATGGGAGTTTTAGGTTAGCGCAATGCAGCCTCAGCCTTGCCCAGGTAAAGATGCGGAGGAGGATGAGAATGAGCATGCCAGCGCCGCAGAGCCGTTGGAAGATGATAGCCTCCGTAAGGTACAAGTCCCGCTGTCAATGAGTGGTTTGGACCTGAAAACGTTTTCCGTTTTGGACAACTTTTTGGGCAACTATATGCGTGCTGACTATCCTTCTCATGGCAGCATGTTTGGTGGAATGGTGAACTCTTTGCCGTGTGACCCCAGTCAGCCGACTACTTGCGGATATGTGGTGGACAGTATGCCGGTCCCATTTCTTGGAAATCTGCCTAGAGAGTCTATCTTTGAAGAGCTGGTCAATGACAAAACAAAGGAGGTGAAGCAAAGGCGTGATTTGGGATTCCCAGATGGCCCATTGGAGACTCAGCAAGGTCAGCAAGTGGTCAAGTGTTCTTTCCAGTTTCAATGTTCTAGCTGTTGAATATGCCCGAAAACAACTGTAACCAGTTTGAACAAGTCTCTCATTCCATGTATTGGACCAAGGTGTTCAATCAGGGTCCACTGAAGAAGTTGCACTTCACCCTTGCTGGAAGCAATTTCTTCAAGAAGAACTTGCATCTGTTCTCAAAGGAGACACAGGAGAACCTCCAACGGTCACTTGCCTTGGCGGTAGCTGAACTGTGTGGTAGTGGCTGTACACATGTGTATATTATATACTATAGTATATATCTACACAGTCAATGTTTTTGCTTTTGGGTTTAAGTAGGCAAAACACGGAACAGATCCCCATTGTCTCTATCTTTGTTGAGCTCAATGTTCAGGTTGTGTTCCCTGAAGTTGCAGTACAGCAAGGCGACGTGGTCTTTGGTCGGGTTTGCCGACATGCTTGCCCCTGTGGCAAAGATTCAGCTTACAGGTGAGCGGCTTGTTATTGGCATGCCCTTCGAATCGTTGATGGCCAGCCTCAAAGCACGATCAATTGATACTCCACCATCATTTGTGTCGCTCACAGAGGAGATCTTGAAAATGACGCCTGATGATTTTGAAGCGGCTGGAGGCTTTGGCGCTCATTTGGTGCCCGGGCAGTTGATGTGGATTCCTCCTTCCTCCTTGGTGGCAGAGTTCAACATCTCTGGGGAGTTGTGCCGGTTCCACAACATCCAAACAACAATGCATTGGGTTGCCATGACCAAGCATTGCCTGACACAAGAATCAGTGCTCGCTGCCATTCATAACATTGATCGCCTGAAGGCTTTGTGCTGCGATCCTTCCCAGAAACCCTTTGAGACAATGCTTCAGGCCAGGTGGATTTTTAGTTTTATGTTTGAGGTCCGGCTTTTAAAGCTTGTAAGAGAATGAGGAACGGAACTTACATATGGCAGGCAGGCCTGTGGCCTGTAAGGGAGTGAGCGTGAGTGAGAACAACTAAATTCACTAAATTCTAAATAGAATTGAAAACTAAAAATATGTGAACGAGAGAACGGATGGCTTAGAAGTTTAGCAGTTTAGCATATCAGCTCTTTGGTTTTGAAGGTCTCTGAAAAGATCCTCTTGGAGCTATTGGATATCATTGATGGCACTGCCGGCGCCACCATCAAGCATGAGCCTGTGGAAGAGGAGAGGGGGAGTAGGGCGGGCTTAGACAGTACAACTTTACAAACCAATCAGCACTTTACAACTTTATATAATAGTACAAAGCAAGCAAATTCAATTTCCAAACCTGTGTTAGCTATTAGTCAAACATCCAAAAACAATGTCCAGTGAGCAGTCAGCAACTACACAATGTCAGGAGCCAGCTCATGATCCACCAGGGCTTCTCCAACCAGTTCCAGCAAACACTGCAGATGCAGCAGCAGCAGCAGCGGCGGAGCCCACAAATGCAGCAGCAGCCCCAGGCTCAGCCGCAAATGAGAAACCCTCTTCTGAGCAGGCAACAGCAGCTCCAGTGCCAGCAGCACCATCACCTACACAGCAGTTGGCTCAGGAAGCGGCACCAGCAGCGCCAATACCATCCCACTCAGAACCTGAGCAAACCCAGCCAGCATCAGCGCAAGCGGAGCGTCAGCAGCAGCAAACAACACAAGCAAGCAAACAGGTCATTGACCACGCTAATCCTCCGCTCGGAGATGCCCTACATGAGTGGTTTGCAGCCGAGGACAACATGGATGATGAAATCCAGAGAGCAAAGGATCACCCGCTCTTCCAAGAGTACCTGGATAGTCTTGGTGAAGATGTTCCAGAAGATTGGAAGTTTGGCCATCCCACTGAGTCTGAGCCCTTTGATGACTTGGAACACTTTCTCTTCTGGGTTGCCAACAAGCTGAAAAGCGCCCCGCTGGAGCAAACTCTGCCCCAGCTCCAGCTACAGCAAGCTCACCAAGCGCCTCAACAGCTGCAGCCGCCGATGGAGATGGAGGCGGTAGCAGAGCAACTGCAGCAACCTGATCCAGAAGCAGACCCTCCACACCCAGCGCAAGCAGCAGCAGTGACAGCAGTAGTGATGGCAGCTACAGAAGACCCGCCAGCCGCACCAGCCCTTGACCAACCCATGCCAGCCGTATCAGAAGACCCACCTGCCCTTGATGAACCAAGCGTACCACCAAAAATTCCAAAAGTTATGGAAGCAGAAGTCGCGGCAGAAGACCCTGTTCCA
>CAXAMN010007369.1:149087-165416 GCA_963970005.1 Durusdinium trenchii | reverse complement strand
CCCTGTTCCAAAAGTTATGGAAGCAGAAGTCGCGGCAGAAGACCCTGCCACTGAGCCTGAACCTGGCACACAATGTTTCAGGATGGTATTGCCTGGGCCAACATTGCCGCTGGACTCTCACCCAGAGGAGGTGGAAAAGTACTTGATAAAATGGAACATGAGAGTGGGCCGAGGCCGAGAGGGAGAGCAGCAAGTGATTGAGGTGGAGGAAGGAACCGACGCAGCCACAGCTACAGCTACAATTACTTCAACTACAACAGCAGCCGCAGCCAGGCTGAAGCAAGAAGATATCAATCCCCCGAATTTGTCCGAAGCCATTGAAGTCCTGTCCAGCCAAGAGCATGATGGTGATGTCCCTGCACCTGCCACAGCTGTCGCACAGCATGTCCCGCCAGCATGCCCTACAGCTGCCACACACAATGCCTTGCCAGCATGCGTTGCCACACCACAGGATGCCCCAGCAGCGCCAGGAGCAGCAACCGCAGCACCAGCAGCAAGTGGTGTTATCAGTGAAGAAGAAGCACCTGCTCCCAAGCTTGCACAAGTGCAAGCCGGGGACAAGGGCATGGTAGGCAAGGAAAACGATGATCTGCAACGACCAACGCAGCCAGTGAAGCAAAAGCAACGCCAGAGGCAAAGTCTAAGCCTAGGCAGGCCAGGAAGCCTAGGCAGACTGCAGCTAAGCCAAAGGCCAAGGCGAAGCAGAAGGCAATAGCGAAGCCGAAGCCGAAGACCAGGACGGCCACAAAAAGCGCACCCAAACCAAGAAAGCGACCAGCAGCAGCACCAGCAGCACTACTAGATGATGACTATGATGAGAACAATGATGGGCATGATCCTGGTGATGGTGAGGAGCGCCCATCAGCAGCTGCGCTCATAGCAGGGGAACTCTCACGGCAATGTCAAAGATCGGGTCTTTCACGGGCGTCGAAGAGGCACTTGCAAGCAGCAAGGGAACATGCAGCACAGGCACAGGACTCTCGGGTTGTCCAAATGTTAGAAAGAGCATATGAATAGTATAAACAAAAGTTGTAGGAATGATGGCTCTTAAGTACCGATTTGCATAAACCAGCCAATTTGCCTGAGCCTCAAGGAGCGTGATATTCAGTGATCCATCATCGTTGACTCTAGATCTTGATGCTGAAGTCGCTTCAAATTTTCAGTGGCTTCAGAGTCCAAAGTGTCTACAGACAGTTTTGAGCTCGGCGGCACGACTTTGGGTGTGTGGGCCAAAACGGTCTATCTCATCCATGGTGAAAGCTTGAGGTTGGGCTTTGCCGTTCTTTTCAGCTCCAAGGGGAAGGGAAGCGTTTGACAAGAGAAAACAACTAGAATCAATTCTATTATTGGGCTACTTCATCTTCCCCTGGTTTTGCTTGGAACTTTGTTGGACTCCGACTCAACACTGCACAGACTTGCTTAATTAGATGGCGCGCAGGCATCAACGATGTCATCAAACTTAGCTAGGTACTAGTGTGCTGAAGGCTTGTAGTGCCGCTAGCTAGCAGGCACAAATGCTTTCGACAATAGTTTAATAAGCTAACGCTCGGTCAGGAAGAGACTTTGTTTCTGGATGTTCTATATAACCATTTGTTGTATGTGTGAAAGCCTCAGCTAGCTCAGTGTGAAAAACCTCCTGGAAGCTTGCCACGGCCAAAATCGAAAAGCTGCGGCCGCTAGTGACAAAGCACTAAGCTGTTTATTTTGAGCTGAGCCACCAGCAGCCACTACGCGCAATGTCTAAGTTTTCCCCCGTAGCAAATTGTTCAACCCCACCTGCTTCAGAGTGAGTGTGGAAAACAATATCAACTTCAACCTCGTGGTTGTGCCCGGTTTTTGCCCCGTATTTTTTAGATCCTCAACGGAATTAGTAGATTGGCATCCTTCGTTTCACCAATTGTGAAGCAATCAACGACTTAATAAACATGAATTCTCATGGTCGCAGTTTCGTCCAAACTGATTTGTTGACTCTGGACTATGATCTGGATGCCAAGGGGCCGCAGGAAGAGCTGATAGAGACCATGCATAATGCTATAGTCTCCCCTTGAGGCGGCATCGTACGCCTTCGCAAACGGAAGCTCTTGGAAACTGCTAGCGGTCCAGCGGTTTCAACAAAGGTTCATGGTACTGTAGGGAATGTAAAGCAGCGGAGCTTTCGCCAGTGGTCCAATTGCAGCTGAGGATGAGCTGCTCCAATGTAAACTTCAGGCTTGTTTATGTTGCGCATTATTACACTGCTTTTCTCATGGTTTGTTAGTTAAGTCAAGCTGGTGCTCTGCATGTGCATGCCTGTTACCCCTTTGAATCCAACAGAATACAGGTGGCATCACAGCCAGGACATCTGTGGCACTTGAATCAATGCCAAATCATGCCTCCACTAGCATCCATTCCTTAAATCGGAGCGCATCGGAGCCAAGAACACTTGAACACGAGGGACCTCCTTTCTGAGCGAAGCGATCCGGTTGCGAACCAAAACCATACAATTGCATCATGAATATCACAAATCACTCCCCCACTCCGCCACACAATCAACTCGCGTTGTTTGGCTTTGGCACCATCTACTTTGAAGCCAACGCATTACACTGCAGCCGCATAATCCCGCGAACGTACCCGTCTTTATGGGAGGAGAGTAGAATGCCTGATCAGTGGTGAAACAAAGCGTGCACATCGCTGTTTACTGCTGGTGATACGATACGAAAGGGTGGTGGGGATTTGTGATTTGATACGCCTGCCAGGTTGGTTAAACGGCGGTGATCGATGGTTCTGATGAAGTTATATCTGCTTGCAATTTGATGTGACAGGCTGGCTGTGATTGTCGGTGAAGTGGTGCGGTAGGATCTTTGGGCAGGTGAAGTTGTACGTCCTTTCTAAGTTGCTGAGTAATGGTGTAGAAAATATATGTTCTTACCGGCGGAATGGTTCTGATTCTTGCCGGCAAGGCGAAATGGTAGGTATTGTCGTTGTGTTGTGAAACTTTGCCAGCTTCACTGATGCGTTCTATTTGACCCGTCACAAGTTTCTTGCTGGTCAGGTATTGACGGCTGCTGGAGTGATGTGTACTTGCTGGCGGTGCAGTGGTGCGTTTTCATTTTGAACGACTTTGCGCCCCCGTCTTGAAAGCATGAACTAACGGATCAGCAGGCGAAACGAGTTGGCACAGGACCATTTGTGCCTTTTCAGAAACAATAATGCAACGACCATAGAGTATAGAATGCTGTGCCTCCTCTCTTCCACAAATGAGTGTCGGACAATATTTCTTATTACCCGCAAAGGACGTTCATAATTTGGGTGGGCCCCTATCAGTTTTCAGGTTTCGCATCTCTTTACATGTATTTTGGTGGTACCCTATCGGTCTCAGGTTTTCTTTTACATCTATATACATCTATATACAACTCTTTCGGGTATCGGTTTTGGGTGGGCCATCACCCATGATAGAGGGTATCGGTTTTTGGTGGGTCCCTATAAGTTTTGCAATCAAATCACAGCATTTTTTCCAAAAAACGATGTCCAGCCGAAGACTACTGCAGACTTACAGTCATTCTGTCGAGTACTCAAATATTACCGGTTTTGTGACTGAGAACTCCTGAAAAAAGGCCAGGGTGTTCGAAGTTAATTACAGTGGCCATCAAGAGGCATGGTAACTTTCAACCGTAGTGACAAACTCTTACTCTGCCAAGTCTGAGCGTCCCGTGGTATGTACTTTGGATTCAGCTGGCGCATCGCCTCTGCTCGTGCTTCTTCTGTGCCTCCGCCGTCCAGGGAACGCCAGCGGCGGAGCCAAGCGAGCCAGGCGGCCCGGCGCTCAGGGCTCGGAGCATCGTAGAAGGCCGGCGCAATGGTGGCCTCAAGATGCAAAGAGTTAACACTTAAAACAATCACGGGTGAACTTCGTTTGAAGGTGGTTTCTTGAATTTTAAGCTGAAGCTGAAAGCCAAAACGTCCAGTTGAAGTGCAATGAAATCATTGTGTCAATATTTTGCACCATAATTTCTAGCCTCGGTCAATAATATCAAAATCTATCTATATACCTGCCTCTACTTACCTACCTGCCTGCCTGCCTACCCACCCACCACCCACCTACCCCCTAGCTAGCTGTCTTTCCTCCATCCCAGCCTGACCAAGTCTAATCTAAATCTCTATCTAAACTCAAGGGCCTCCTCCAGGATCTGCATTTTGGAGTTGGTTGGTGTAGCCAATGCATAATCCAGATTTGCACATGTTTTTAGAGGTTTTCATGTCCGTTACATGCGGGCTCACGAGGGCCCGTGAGCTTACACCTGGCTCGGCTGACCTTGGTTGCAGTGTTGGGCAGGGAAGCCACCTTGACATGGGTAGCGGAGCCGCCTGACTTTGACAAGGGCGCAGCTATCCACGGCAGAATGCTTCAAGATCCTCTAAGCAGAAAAATATGGTGAGATCATCTAAAAATCTTGAAGAGCGCGTTCGGCGCACATGCCTGGTCAAGGCTCAAGAGCTGCGAGAGGGCAAAAGACAAGAGAGGATGGAGGTTAGGCCAGGCCAATAGGGGAGGAGAGCAACTCTGCAAGTTCGTGGACTTAATGGGGTTGGCAAAACCATGTCCCACGACAGACGGTGAGTTGTTTGAGCGGCAATGTCGCAGGAGAAGCTTGGAAGCTGCTGTGGAGGGCGCTTTGTTGATGACTTTCGTCTCAGTGACTTGGCAGCAAGAAAGTCTATAGATTCGGGAGCTTTTGAGAGCAGCTTGATGCCCTTCAAGCCAATTTACAAGCTGTTGGATGACATCTACCAGTATCAACATAAAGTTGACGCTTCTTCGATTTCACCCGCAACCGCCATATATCGTCTGCCACAAGACAAAGATGACCAAGATGGAGGAGGTGAAGATCACGATTCCATGGCTTCTTGCTGGACGCAAAAACGCTCCAGGCTTTGCGTCAAGGAGAGTTGGAGCGTGACAAAAGCCTTGATGAGGGTCTTGGTGCATGGTGACCACAAGCCACGTGCAACGGATTTGAGATTGACCGGAAAAAGATGGTGGCCTTTGAGGACGACTACGACGTCTACGAGGAAGAAGTGACAGGTACCTACGAGGTTGGCTGAACTTGATGAGGCCTATGCCTATGACCAATCCAATGAAGCCTACATCAGTTAACTCGACAGCCGGAAGAGGATGGGAGAAGAGGCTTCTACCGCCGGACGACAGTGGAAGTGGAAGAAATGGGAAGAGCAAAGGAAAAGCAAAGAGCAAAGGCAAAAGCAAAGGAAAAGGAGGTTCTGGCTTTAGAACTTTAATTTAGAAGGTCTTTTGAGAACAGGACCTGAACAGGAGGCCAGCAGCTGGGTTGAAGAGCCGGCTCAACAACGGTGTCCACCGAGAGCCCGAAAGCGCTTGAAGAAGGGCGCATGGTGGAAGAATTCAGCGCCTATGAGGTTGGAGGGCTCTTGCACTTTCGTGGGCCCTCTCCTCATCGCCAGCCTTCCTTTTGAATCCCAAATCGGCGCAACGGTGTCTGGCTCTACCTCATCATTCATCCTTGGACACCGCCTCCGTGAGCTCCTCAGCCCTGTACTCTCCGACCTCCGTGAGCTTCTTTTCCACGAACTCCTTGGCCGGGCAGATCTTGTCTGTTCTCCAGGCATGAGGTGGACATCGAGAACCAGAAGCTGTTCTTTCATCATGGCGTCACCACATTGGAGAAGCTGTCGAACTTTGCCAAAGACAGAGACGATCTTGCGACGGTCTTGAAGGATCATTGGGAGCTTGATTCGGACAGGTAGATGAGAGGGTGCAAGTCGCGGCAATCACGTGTGCCTATAGCAGTGCTAAGACCCGGAGTCAGAGAGCGGCTGAGGTGGATGCAAAGTATGACACTCAGCAATGGTCTCGCCCAGCTGGTGAGTGGTCGGCCATGAGAGCTACGCTGGAAAAGCGTTATGGGCACATCGAGAGTACTTTATGCCAGTACCTGCCGCCTTTCGCCCCCTCGCTCTTGGTGGGCGCGGCCCTTGGCATGTTGGCCCTCAGCTTAAGCCCGGACCGGATGAACAGCGTGCGATGCTGGATCCTAACACTGCTATGTAATAACGTGCGTGCTATGCACCTACTCACATGCGATGCGCGACTCTCTAAAGAACGCTGCTCTGAGGTGCAACTCCGCCCTTCTCCTCCACTGGCTGCAACCCTTTCAGTCGCTGAGGCTCAAGTTGTCATGCGAATCACTTGTGGGCTCGCTGAGCTATCCATCACGCCCGCTCCAGCATAGCTTGCGCCGGAGTGTGTACTCTTCGGGCTCCGGCAACTCCTTGTGGATTTGAGACCGTGCAAAGAATCTCTTACCCAACAGCCCTTTTGACCCAACCTATGCAACGTACCGCGACTGGCACGCCTGTACACCACCACATAGTTCCCTTCCCGCTCTTCTTCAAGGTCTTTAGCCACTTTCCTCTTCCTCTGCTGACTCTCCTGTTTCAGCTTCACTGCGGGAACCACTGTAGGTGGTCGTCTCATCATCCGACACCCGATGGCGGGTCGTGGCAACCATTTGACGCCAATCTTCTCCTTCCATGCCTCTACTGCTTGCTCAGCCAAATCCTCCGGACCGTCCATTGCTCTAGTCCTCGTATCGCCTCGCCTCTCAGCGTTGCCACGCGCCGACGTCCGAACCTTGCGTCTCGATCCGATTTCTCCACACCCAGCACTGCCAAGCCGCTCGGAAGTGTAGTCCGCTCACTATGCTCCGACCAGAATCTCCCCCATCCTGATGAGACGAGCCTGCCATCGTATCCCTCAAGCGCCGCCAACACATTCGACCTGGCATGTCAAGTGCAACATGCCGTGCCCTGCTCCATAGAAAAATCCCTCCGGGGAAACATATGTTCTGTCCCTTGGCGCCGGTCGACAACCCGTACTTCCCCCAGTAGAGCTTCAGTGGCCCTGATTGGATTCAACGCCTTCTTGACTTCCTCCAGACCTGGTGCTGATATATCATGATATATCTTCAGCCCCACCCCCAGCTTGCCCAACACCTTGCCCGCCACCTCCTCTTCATCTGCAACGCGCCCACTCTTGAATTGAAACTGTCCTCCCAAGACTCCCCCTTTTCACCTGAACCTCCACAGGCCCTTCTCCTTGATCAATACCTGTTCCGACCCCTGTGAGCCCCAACTCCTCTCACAGGACAGGGGATCATCTGCGCACTAACAGGTTAAGCAAGAGTGCTGTCTCCTCGGCATTCGGGGCACAAGTGCCCCCATCCATCCTCTCAACCAAAAACAAATACACCTAGCTCTCGAGCCTACAAACAAAAATTACACCGCCGCAGCAGCGACAGACCTGGGAGACAAATGAATAAAAATACTACATGGCCAGCAGAAAAGGGCGGACACCAGTAGTGACAGACCTGGGAGACAAATGAATAGAAATGCTACATGGCCAGTGGAAAAGGGCGGACACCAGCACTGACACAAAGGGCGGACACATCTTAAGAAAGAATTGAGAACCCCTAACAGTAAACTGTTTGGGGAATGACGCGTCGTGAGTGAGAACCATCAAAACCTACGCGCAAAGGTCGTAAGCAGTGTCTTGTGTGGAAACAGCTGGGTCCTTCCAGCAAACAAGCTTTTGGACTGGCTGTGGATGGGCTAGCCAGCTACCCAACGTGTAATGATGTGCACTCAACACGGTACCATCAACTGCTGCAGTCAATGTTCCAGTTCAACATGGCTGAGCAAAGGCACTGCAGCTGCATTTGGGCGTGTGAAAGCCAAACAAGGTGCTAAGTACCACGCGCGGCAATAGTTGTAACGTGCGGCAATAGTTGCCTCCGCACTTTGTCCACGCTGGCGCAAACATTGGCACAAGTGTCAGCAATGTAGACGTCAACGTCGCCATCGCTCTTGCCACTGCCAAGCTGCTATAGCCCAGCAATTCCCCGTATAGTGCCACAAGCTCATCGCGCGCTTTCTCAGCACTCTGTACCAATTTAGTGGAGGCGCCCCATTGCCGCCTGCCAAGCTCAGGAAGCCAAATCCCTGTCATCCAAGGCCCCTGGCTTCCTGATCTCGTTCATGAACGAGTCGTGGTGCTCGTAGTGTTCGTTGCGCAAGTACGTTTTCACCTCCCTGGTGCCGGTCTTCGTTGGCCAGGACGCGCGCCAAGGAGTCCTGGTCCCGCTATAAAATACATCAACTGATGACCTTGAATTTCAAGGTTTTCACACACACAAACACATGTGAGAGAGCGCGTGTACGTGAGAGCACATGACTCGAAAAAGTCTGCCTCCATTGATAATCTACATTTCTGTCTCTTGTGTTTGCAGTGATTGATTCCCGTTCATATCTTGCTAAACAATCCCTCAAGCAATCCATGTTTGCATGAATTCCCTGTCTGCGCGCAAACAAATTTCTCAATGTCATGCGCCATTTTAATCCTACTTGCTGTCCATCAGTCTTTTGGGCCAAAGGGTGATATTGCTTAACTATGGGACTATGGGCTATCTCAATTGACAGGATCAAGGATTGGCTGGCACATCTTGGAAGGCCTACATGTCGGTGCAGCCTGTTGCCGCTGCCGCTGACGTTTTCTCAGGTAGACGTGTTGTGATATGACTACACGATGATACATGATGTATGCATGTACCTGTCAAATATTATTTTCCGTTCATTGCGAGCCAAAGGCAAACAGTTGGTCGCCGCTCTGCAGGGCTTCGAGGTTCTCGGGCTTCAGAGACTTATCACCGTCCTAGAGCAGCTTGGAGGTGGAGGCCGGTGCGACATGAAATCAATAGACAATAATTGACACATCAATGAACATCTCTGGTTTGCACTTTTTAAAGCCAAGACGTTCTATTATCGCGTACCCAATTCTCGAAAATGGGAGTGTGGGTCAATTGATACTATGAAGTGCGAGAGCGCTGGCCTGGTTGGATTTCTCGATAAATCCTACAAGATCCAAAGAGTACCTGCAACGCGAGACACAATCTGTCCTGGGTGGCAACAGCCCAACGACCGCTGCTCGAGACGAAGTTCAACAAGGTGCCATTGGTGTCGTTCAGTGCTTCAGACTTTAAGCCATGGATTCCTTGGGCCAAATCGATGTTCGTGCTTGCCTCTTGCAACATTCCGCTTCAAGTCGAGCCAAGCAGCGCACCAAGGAGCCAGGCACGAGTTCTGCCGCAGAGACTTCCTGCGACTTCTTGGCAAGCTCTCCACAAATGCGCTTTCTCTAAAACCTACTGTAAAACAACCGTACGGATTGGAAACCGCACCCTCTTTTGCAGGTTCTCATGTCAAATTCATTGGTAAACGCAGTGCTTTGTCATGCGTTTTGCCTAAATAAAAAACGTCTTTTTCGCGACACCTCAAGTTGCCTGCTTTTTGTGTAACTAGCTGTCCCCAGTCAGGCTCCGTGTGCAAGTCTTTTTCATCGATGCCATTGTCGAGCAAATCAGCGGCGGCGCACCCATCCGACATGGAGCTGCTACAACTGCGCAACAAACGCCAACGCAACACCAACAGTCACCAACAGAAAAGGACTTAGTTTCTTTTTTTCGAAAAAGAAAACCTCAACCACACATTGCACCAAAGTGTGAACAACGAAAAATGAGTTTCTAACACCTGCTCCCAGTTTACCCAGCCACGGTCTGAACCCAAACCTGTTTCGTGAACAAAAGAAACTCAAGGGTCAAAACAATCACGAGTTAAGCCGTCTACGTACTGTTCTAAAGAAAAAGGGCTGACGCACCACAAAGGAAGAAAACGCAAAAATGAGGAGGACAAGGAACACCCGACAGCCGAAACAAAACTAAAGCGCACACCGTGCTTGAGCCTTCACGCTCATGAGACGTATGTGAAAACAAGAACGAAATTACAGCACCCCCCCCATGTTTTTTCTTTTTGGGCACCCGTTTATGCTATTGCTTCAACTTGGTTACAGTATCTTGCGATATGCTCTTACGCAATGCATTGACATGCCATAACATTTGGCTCAAGGTATGTGCGTGTGAAAACAGCCGCTCGATCGCCTTTGCCCACTCTGTGAACCTTGTTGGACTGTGAGTTGAATCCAGGGATACTATGCATTACACGCTCCACTGCGGGGAATTTGACCCTCACCCCAGCCCCCCACCCCCCCCAACACCATGCGATGACATGACCAAGCGTCGTGGAATCCAAAAATGTCAGAAAAGTGGGTCCGGTTTTCAGTCCCTAGGCTAAAACAAGCATAGTGGCATAGTGTCTATTTATACTACAAGCACGAGCAATATCGAGCAATTATACTCTTCCTTGTGACGCGAAGCAGAACCGGCCCCCACATCTCCTCCTCGATTTCAAGAGACTGTGCCAACAGGCGAAAAAGCATGGTGAAATCTACGGAGAAGCGCATCATGGACTCCAACCTGGTGGTGAGAAAACCACCGCATCCAGTACTAGACACAGTGGCAATAGTTGCTCATTGCAAACACCATACAGGGAACAACTCGCCAGCAAATTCTCCAACCGGAGCCCGAAAATTTGCGAGCATTTGTGATTAGCACTGGATTCTGGCTCTGCCAAATCACGTGTTCAGGTCTTTGCTCGGATTTGGTAGCCAATATATAACTGGGACTCATGGGCTGGATTACATGCTGGGTTCTGCAGTCCAAAATAATCCGACAAAAGGTCCTTGGCAAACACATCCCTCAAATAAGTGAACCCGTTCCCATTCAGTGCCCTTGGATGGTCACAGTGTACGGCAACCTCTCTCTGTCTCTGTCTCTGTCTCTGTCTCTCTCTCTCTCTCTTTCTCCCCATAGTTAACGAAATGTCTCGCCAAGGCGCTGTTTCCACAAGGCGTCCGCTTCTACCTTGCAGATTAGAGTTGGCAAACGATGGTGAGAAGTAAAAGAGATTACTGTAAATTGAAGGAAGTGCTGAGAGAACTATTGAAGTTATTGAACAAGTGACACAACATTCAAACAACTTGAAGCATGTCTGGAAACAAAGACTTAGATGTATCCCAACCTATTTTGCCAAGTGATGTGTCTTGTTTGGGTTCAACGCAAGCAATGTATTAGTTCCATATTGATAGCTTAGGACACATGTTTCGAATTTGTTTCAACACATATATGTAACAGTACCCCGATCTGGACAACTCCCAGATGATTTCTACTGTTTGAGTGTGAAGAGACAGCAAGAAAATGGCTGATACTTATTGTAGATCCAGTTCTTCATGAGTGCTTTCTCGGGTTCAGGATGTTTCAGGCAACTGGGGTGCATGGTTGTAGTTCAACTTTCGGGCCTTGCACAAGGAAGGCTCTGGGCAAGTAATTTGTCAAGCAACCAACCAAAAATAAAGAACACCAAAATAACTAAAAGAACATCACAGTTTTAAAGACACATTGGACAGCTCTCAGGACAATTGCAAGCATTGCTCTCGGTGGAGTATCCTTTTCGAACCTTGACTCCTCCGATATTCAAGCTTAAACCATGTAAAGTATCTCACAAAGGCTCTAAGAGATCAGAACGAAGCATTCAGCACCACTTTTAGCATCTTCATTGAGGCTTCCAACAGGCAGAAACAGTCGGCTTCTCACCGCGCACCTGAACCTCGCTGGAGATGTCAAAATTAAAGCCGAGCTTGGAGCGCCACATGGCAGCCACCGCGATGCGCATCTCTTCTTGTGCTTCTTGAATCAAGTCCTAGCGGCTAGCGGCTAGCATCCTACTTTCTGCAACGTGCAACTTGTCCTTCAACGAAAAGGATGTCGATCATGCGAGCCACCCACGACGCAAGTGGGTACACAGGTGAAATTCATTGAAATTCGCTCCAAACTGGGTGTCCAATATTAACAGCACAGTGTTGAAGCAAACGTCTCAACAGGCTAAAAAAGCACCAACGGCAGAGCGTCATCACTCCAATGCTGCAAGGTGTTCTTTCGGGTGGCAATCTCAATGGCACAGTGTTTCCTGTTAGGAGATCCCTATGGCACAAGGTGTTTGCCTAGTTCAAGTATGAAATTTCATGCTTTATTCTGAAGATTAGCGAGAAACAAGTACTGTAAGTCATTCCAACATGCGGTGTATGCTCAAACTTGCGCATTTCGCAATATGTACATACTGTACACTACTCCACCTTGGAAACATTGAGAAAAGGCAAATTAAGAAGGAATCGCAGCGTCTGGCAGAGTATAGAAGTTGCAAATATACAGGATTGCCCATTGAATTGTGCTTCATCTTCTCGGAATATTTCTGCCCATCCCTCTGGCTCCTGGAGGGTTTCAACCGGGAGCAGCGGCTGCATGGACTTTGCTAGGGTTGCATAGTTCGCCAAACCTGCTTGAGGCTGATTCCTCAGAAACACATGTTGTATCAATCCAGATTGGTTTTTTTTCACCAACGCAAGAGAGCAAAGCGAAGAACAACTTCAAAGCTACGTTTATATAAAGAGAGACTAAGCCGAAGAATACAACCCTTTTATGAATAACGGTTATGATGAACTCTGACCCACTGGGCTGAACACCGTCCCAGCCAGCTAGCCCTTGGATTTTGGCAAACTTGCCAAAAGGTTGCGCAGCCCAGAGTCATGAAGGCAAAGTGCATGGACGAACCAACCCATTTTGCAAAGCTAGGATCATAGCGCTCAATCCAACCTCGGCTTTCAAATTTGCTTTGAGACTGCGCAACTTGCCAACTTGCACTCTCATACTTGGTCTTTGAAGCTAGAAAAAGACGAGCTGTCACCCTCGTCTTGCGTACTAGGATGAAGCACAAGTAAGCACACTGTTGAGCAAGTGGTCCTCCAAACCACTCTAGGGCAGGATGGATTGGGATCCTTGTAGAATATTCGTTTAACTTGGCCAATTCAAACGTTACGTGGAGTGAAGCGAAACGTAACAATAACTTGGCAACCAAGAACACCATTTTGACATGTACTCACATCGAACGCATAAAGCAGCACGACTTTTTTCTGCCCCCGGACCCAAATGAACACCAAGTTGCCGAAAGGGCCATAGTCCATGGTTCGTCCACCAACAAGACCTCACCGACAGCAAACGCAATGTATTCAGCCTGTAGATTCGATGTTCGCTTCGCGGCCTAAACAGATTAGAGCGCAAGAAGGCCCTTGGAAAATTTGGGGTCACACCGCGGTCACACCTGATGCGTTGTCAATTGACCCCACAGGAAACGATGCCACAAGTGTATCACATTTCAGTGATAACTGCTCATGCAATAAAGGGCAGCTGCAATGTGTCTAAATCAGGAACGGTCCCGAATCGATTCGGAACCGAACTTTCGGAACCGAAAGTCAGCGAATGTCAAGAACTGAAATTTTTCATCAAAAGAACCATTACAACCGTCAATTTTCCAAACACAAACACAACCGAACCGAAAAGAAAAACGAACCGTTCTGCTCTGTTCCGCTGTGGCGTTTTTCAGACTGTCCAAAGTCTTGAGTTTCAGAGCAGCAATCCTCCACTGGAATGTCCATACAGCATGTCACTGGCCCGGCCCGGCTTCAGGCGCATTCATAAATTGCTTTCCGTTCCTTTTCCTTGCTTTCCTTTCCAATATGCTTCTTAGACGGCATGGAAAAGGCATATTCACAAATTGCATTCCTACCTGTCCATCTCCATTTCCTTTTCCTTTCCCTTGCCTTTGCTGACATTGTCCTTTCCTTTCCTTGTCCTTTTCCCTTCCTTTCCAACATGCTTTTTAGACTGTCAGGAAAATGCATTCACAAATTGCATACCTTACCTGTCCTTTTCCTTTTCCTTTCTTTGTCCATTGCTTTGCTTTCCTTTCCTTTCCTTCCTTTTCCTTTTCTTTTCTTGGCTTTCCTTTCCAATATGCTATTTGGAAGGCCTGGAAAAAACATATTCGCAAATTGCGTTCCTTCCCCTTGCTTTTCCTTTTCTATTCCCTTTCTTTGCTTTCCCTTCCTTTTCTTGCCTTTCCTTTCCTTAAAATAGTTACAGTCCTTTCCTTTCCTTTTGCTTTCCATTTTCTCCTTTTCTCCTGTCCTGTCCTGCCTTGTCTATAGCCTATAGTCTAGTCTTGTCTTGTCTCTTTATCATTGCCTTTCTTTTCTTTACCCCACTGCGAAACTTATACCTCGCAGAACCGAAGCGAACCGTGAACCGAACCGAAAGTCCATGAAAAAATACTTCTACAACCAAACCGAAACCTTACTGCTAAATTGATATTAAACAATATGAAGCAATGTGTCTAGTAACTAGAAGCTTCCGTGGGAACCGTTCTATTTGGAATTGTTTCACCTGTAGTAACAAGAAGCTTTTTAGTATGTAATTGAAACTTCTTAGTAATAAAATGTAATAAAGCTTTCTGCAAACTTGCGCTATGTCGCGCAGCTTCCCTTTTCAGCCCAGATGGCTTCGGGTGGTGTGCATGTACATGAGACGCTATATGTTTGCACCCCCTGGGCCAAGCGGTCCATCTCGGACCAACTGGCCAAAAAACAGGTAGCGGAGTCTGGATCCAGGCTATGCTAAGCCCTTGTGACCCCTCCGCCTACTCTTGAAAAATCCAAGCTTGGTGACCAGGTCTGCATCATTGACCTTCCCTGCCACCTTGCCGATGTCCAGCTCCTTGCCGAACACCTTGTCTTGCCGCCATAGGTATCGGGCCTGCGCATGTCGAATGGACCCGACATCACGCCTCTCGCTCATGGCCTTTGCGGCCGTGCTGTCCACCAGCATCTTCACTTTCTGTGCCACATAGCCCCAGAAGTTGATGACACCTCTGACAAATTCAGCCTGGGTTGCAGTGCGGCGCATCCCATATAAATTTGCTTTCGCGTGATGAAAGCGCAACAACCTTCTGCGTGGCCCCTTTCACGAGCACCGTGTGGTTGCCTGTCTTCACGACGGTCCCCGTGGTAGACTTTCGGCTCCGAAGGTCTCCAGCCCCATCAGAATCCGAGAGGGCCACCGCCTGGTAGTCGTTCGCGTGCTGCTCATAGAACATCGGTGAAGTCGTCATAGGCTGATCATCTATGTTCACCACGGGTACTCCATCTCGACTGCCGCTTGCTTCTCCTCCGGGGTTCACATGCTCCATGGCCACCGATGAACCTCCTCTCGCAGCCTCCTCCGCTGCATCCTCTGCTCTCAACCTCTTGGTCTCTTCTGCCTTCGTCTGACTCTGTTCTGCCAGACATTGCTTGATGCGGCTGCGGCAATCATCGTTGTGGGCAACTTGTTGGAATCCAGCTCCCTTCAGGATGGACAAACAGCCAGGGCATCCGGCTGTTCTCCCAAACCATGCCAAGTGATCCCTCCTCAGAGGCCACGCCTTCTGCTCCTTCTTCTCCCAGGCCTGCTTCGCCAGGATGTCCCTGAGCTCCAATAGCGATCGGCGGCACGATGGGGCAGGAAGCAACTCCTCTTGCGCTGCTCTCCTCACATAGGCTCGCGCGTCCCATGGAGAACCCTTCAAGTCCTCCTCAAGGCACCCGCCGGTGTGTGGTATCCAGCGCCAACCACCACACCCTCCTTCGTCATGCCCAAGACGCTCCCAAAGCGGTTGCATGTGGCACCCCAGGAACCGTGCTTCCTTCATCTTGGAAACATCTGTCTTCTTGCCCTTACCAGCTGGCTTCACGAAGATCTTCTCACCGAACACTGGCATGGGTTTGATCCACTTCTTCCCGGTCCTCCGCTCCTCAGGCGTCCGACCATCTGCGCCAACCTTGTATCTGTTGGACTGCTCTGCCACATACCTGGCGATCCACAGGGCCAACGGATGTCCTTCTGGGAGTCCACCATCGAGCTTCTTCTCAAGCATCAAGTGGACTGCTTTGATCCTCCACTTGATCTCCCTCACAGCCGCTTCGGCTTCTCCATTGGCTTGCAAGTCACCTGCAGGGCTCTCCTCGCAGACCACCTTCGTCAAGTTCTTTGCCTCCCTGCCAGCAGCCTTCTTGAGCTTGACCAGAGAGTGTTCTCCATCACTCTTCAACACGATCTCCGTGTTGTAGGTGAGGAGCTCCAAGAACCTTGTGAGCAGCTTCTGACCAGTCAAGTCAAATGGATTCCCCCTGAGAAGTGGTAGTCCAACTTCCAAAAATGGTAGTCCAAAAATGTGGTCACAGCCACAGCTCATTCAAGAGTGATTGCAAGAGCTTGGTTGGTATGTGAGCTCTTGAAGACGCTCCAAATTGACCATCTCACATGTAATTCGTTGCCTTTAACAAACATATATGCAAGTGTGGAATGAGGAAATTGGAGTTTTTGTTTATGGGATTTGGAGATTTGGAGGTTGCTTGGGGTTCAAACTCGTTTCACATCCCCATAGTCATAATACATCCATGATTTATTGTGTGTGTTCGTTGTGTAAATGGATGTGCAA
>CAXAMN010007369.1:96458-144489 GCA_963970005.1 Durusdinium trenchii | reverse complement strand
AAAAAACTGCAAGATGCTGCAAGATAGCAGAAGCAGAAAGGTGAGATTGACTTGTCAAATTGGCAGCCATTCCATTGGCTAGCCACTTGAGGAAGGTGGCCATCCCAACGTTGGCTAGACCATTGTTTCCTGTTTACAATCCCCACGCCCCATGACAAAACACCAAGAGAACAAACACATGACTACTACACATCTAAAAGGATGAATTCAGATCAAACATGAAGCTATGTGAGTAAGTGAGGCAACAATTTTTTTCAATCCACATCTTCAATGTGGAGTCGGTAGACGAATCCATCTGGACTGGAGCGGAAGCCACTGTAACGTCGCTCGGCTTTGCGTTTGCATTCACCGCACCCAGTTTTGGGTTGGTCGAATGACTTACGACACTTTGTGCAGCCCCAATGCAAAAAATTTGGCAAAGCTTTGATGGCTTCGATGGATGTTGGCTCATCCACAGGGGCTGGTGATCGGTCTGTCAGGGCTGATGCAGCAGCAGGCTTTCGCATTTTTGTGGCTGGCTTTCTAAGAACTGGGCCTGGGGTGACCTCTGGTTCAATCTCTGAACTTGTGGCCAAATCTGCCGGGGCCTTGGGCGGTGGGGCAGGTTCTTCTGCAAGCTCACCTTCCATTGGGGCTGTGGTAGGACCTTCTGTTATTGCTGCTGCTGGTCGTCGCCGCACCATCCGAACAGGTGCATGGGTTGCTGGCCTTTTGATTGCGGCCTTTGGTTTTTTCACTGTGACATGCCTTGGCGGAGCTTGTTGTGGCATTTCCACATCCTCGAAATTGGGTGGATCTTGCTGCACAATCCGAGCCTCAGAATCATGAATGCTGAAAATAAACTTCAATTCCACCGGCTTGGGCACGACTCCATTCTCGTTGTTGTCACACAGCTCCTCCAACCATGTTTGGCCTTCAAACAAATTCCATGGAGCACTCCCAACCAGCTTGGCTGTTTTGCGAAACTCGGACAAAGTAGTCTGTGAGAAAGGATTCTTCACTGAAGGTTTCAATTGAGCCTTGTCAAACTTATTCCACACACTGAGAGGCAAAATCAACTGCGGTGGTTGCGAAGCAGCTGCGTCGGATATGAATTGCTTCACCGTCAAGACAACATCGCCTGGATTCTCCTCCAACTGGTTCCAATCTTCATGGAAAATCTCCACTCGGGGATGGTTCCCTTGTACAGCTTCTCGTCGTTCGAATCGCCACAGGTGGTTTGCTGGTGAGAACTGTGTGGAGGTTAAACCCGAAATATTGCTGTCGGAACTGCCCTGCATCCAAGCTTTGAAATCCCATGTGTTGTGGACAATCTCCACATGGAGGTATTTTGCATGCAGAGGTTTCATTTGGCTCTCGATGATGTGCTTGAGTTCATCCATGGTTTCAATCTTTGGGCATTGCTTGATCAAAGTAGCTAATGTGCTGAAACGCTGGTCCAACTCATTGTGTGTGTGCTGTGTTTGTAGGTATTGTGTTTCTACACAGCGGAAATGGTGGGATGTCAACCAAGCGCAAAAACCAGCAAATATCTGGTTTTTGGACTCTCGAGGGGTGTTGTCCACAGCAATCACCATGTTGTCAGGTAGATCTAGGTCCATGGTTGGCTCCAACAACTGTAGTTTCTCACGTGCCACATCCAATGATCTGCCTAACAAAGTCGCTTGCATACTTGAATCTTTTGCACAGTCCATGGGCAGCAAGTAATAATACTCGCAAACACCCCAAAGAATCCCTCCAACGAGGTGTACATTGGGTTTCCACACCTTGCCATAATCTGAGGTTCCGCATAGTCTCTTCGCTCTTGGCATGGCAAATTTGGCTTGATCCATGCCGTCCAGCATGAGCTTGCAAACCCCATGGTGCCGATTGTCAGGCATGAAATTTGCCAATTCGCTCGATTTGACATTGCCACGAGTGTTCACCTTTCGATCTTTCTTCACCACGTTGAGGTGCTCTTGTTTCTCACAATCGATCTGTAAACGTTCTTCTTCGTTCGAAGCGTTTGAGCGTCGTTCAGCCAATGACAGGCAGATGGAGCACTTGTTTCCTTGGCTTGGAGATTTGAAAATCAAATATTTTGACCAAGCTTTGAATGCCCTCTCGAATGTTGATCTGGCCACTTGTTGAGAACTGTCCACATCGGCCTGGTAAAATGTGAACAATTCATGAATGTTGTGGAAGTTTAGAAATCTTCTTCCTGCAACACGTTTGCCACCTGCACTGGTGTCAAGGTTGAACCCCAATGCGTAAACCGGATGGCTGATGTCGTCCACAATCTCATGTGTGCTTTCCACAACTTCTGCAAGGCCTGTGGGCAATCTATCTTCAGACCCGGGTACAGCTAGAGGGTCTGCTAGGTGTTGGTAGGTCTCCAACAACCATGTGTTGCAACGGTCCAACATGGGCTCGGGCTTGTGCGCTCGAGGTCCTGGAGGTGGAAGTGTGACATTCCCGGCACGCAAAAGCTTGAGAATGTTGGACACCTTTCCTGGCGACAATGCATGTGTTGAAGTCCAGAAGCGGCGACAAACAGTGTGCCCTTGGAAATGCCAATCCAAACCATTCTTTTGTTTCTCTGCAGTGTTCTGGTCGAAGACCTTTTTGACACAATCGAACTTTCTGGCTTTGACCTCGGCAGGGGTTCCTTGTCCAAGCTCTAGTTGGTAGCTTTGCAATGCCTCTTTGGAGAAGAACTGGCCACAATTGCGTTTGCAACAAAAAACGAACAACCATCGTCCAAATTCAAATCGTCACTGCCAATGGATGGCGGGAGGGAAACATCAGAGTTGGATTCATCTGCAAGATCTGTGTGGATCGAGGATGGCAAACTTGGCTCTGGTGACGACATTGCCCTGTCGGGTGAAAACTGCAAAAAAGTTCAGAACTCACAAGGTTGGTGTGATTATTGTTAATTGTTCTGTAATGGAACCAATTGTGACTGTGTCAGTTGTGTTGTTATGGAGGTGTCAATTGTGTTGTTGTGTTGTCAATTGTGTTGCGCAGGTTCTCTCATTGTTCTGAACGTCCTGAACCAATTAGAAACAGCGCAGGTTGTTTCATTGTTCTGAACATTAGAGTAACAGCGCAAGAAAACAAGGCACCAGAAAACACATCAGCAAAAAAACAGGAAAGAACAAGAACATGTCCCTGTGATTGGCCAACAGCCTTCGGGCCAGCAAGCTGTGCAGGCTTGCAATCCCCTAGGCTGTCAGACCAACCACATCCCACCAACCCCCAAACGAACACGATGACACCTTTTTTCTCGCGCACTTGACAATGAAATGCAATGTGAAAACATCTTGTCATTGACATGCGACAGTGTGAAAGTGTATCTAAACTGTGTCTTTGCAAATGATATATGATATGTTTTTTGCAAATGCAACATAGGTATGGACCACATATGTTTAGACTGTTGGGCATTGGGTGGGGTCATCTTACACTTTTGTATATGTTTACCGAAGGCAATACATCTGTTGTCCAATGGTGACATTCATCTATCTCCAAGAGCTCACATACCAACAAAGCTCTTGCAATCACTCTTGAATGACATGTGGCTGTGACCACATTTTTTGGACTACCATTTTTGGAAGTTGGACTACCACTTCTCAGGGGGGAATCCATTCAACCGCTCCCTTCTGGTTCGGTGCTGTGGCCATCATCACGCCAGTCTTGCGATCCTGAGCAACAAGGTGCGGCCTGGCTCCTCCTCGTTCAGGTAGAAGTAGTCCATGACCACTGTGCTGCCATGTTCATCTTCTCGAGGAACACGTCGATGTTGTTGCACTCGCCCCGTCGCTTGGATGCACTCGGGACACCAATTCCGGAACACTGCGCGCCCCGAAACTTCGCGCTCTTTCTTCTCGGCCTCCGACGGAGTGTCCGGAGTCCATCCCGGCCTTGCCGGCCTGGCTTCATGAAGTTCTGCTTCTTCGCAATCAGGTTCTCCTTGAGCTGCCCCCAAGGCGCGCACAGGTCGACGTCGGCCTGCTCGTGGTGTCCTGCTCCTCGTTGATGCTGGTCGTTCACCTTCTCCGACTTGCCATGTCCTCAAGACCACGTCTTGCTGCTCCCGATCTGGGGTCCGAGGACGTGGAACCCCATCAGGTGTACTAGGGGCTGCAACTCCCTCCTCAATGAACTCCTCGCGCAAGTAGAAGTTGTAGACCCCATTCTCCTCGAACACCGGGATGACGCCATCCTTATTCCCTCGATCATGGCCGTGCTGACGGGGTGGTTAAGCGGAATGATTTTTTGCGCCTCCAGGGCCAATCCATGAGCTGGCCCTTCTCGTGCATCTTGGCGGCACTGACCAACACCTTGCGCACGTCGGCCACCTCATCAATCCTCTGGAGTTCTTTTTACGTAGGGTCGCCTTGCCGTAGGCCTTCACCACCTCGCCAGACGCGGTCTTCAGCCGCATGTCTGTCGGTTCACCTGACTCAAACATGGATCTTGGGAACACCGTCACTGAAGTACCGGTGTCCAGGTTGCATTTGATCCATGGCTTCTCAACCGAATCTGACGACTCCACGGATGAAGCCGATCTCTCCGTTGCTGACCCTCGCTCACCATCAGCCCTTGGAGATCTCGCCGGTGACATGTAACTCGAGTTGCGTGTTGGGCTCCTGCTCTCCTCAAGCGTGCAAAGATCCATAGTGCAAAGCCCCAAGCCGTTGGCATCTGGTCGAGGTTCGGGTTCAGGGAGGTCCAATGAGTTAGCGGAGTTCTTGTTGTTGGAACCCTTCCCACTACCAGGACCGGTTCCTCCTCCCTTACCCTTCTTTCCTTTGCCTTGGGCCGCCCAGCACTCGGACTTCTTGTGGCCAGGCTTGCCGCAGAAGTTGCAATTGCCAGCAAACTTGACCTCCTTCTTGGGACTGGTAGTCGGGCTCCGGGATGATGCGCCTTTTCCTCCACCTGTGGGCTTACCCCAACAGTCTCTTTTGCGATGACCAGATTTGCCACAGTTGTCACAATTGCCATCGAACTTGATCTTGTTTGCGTTGGTGCCTTTCCCATCGTTCTTGCCCCCTTTGACTATGAGGGATGCGATGTTGCCTGAAACAGCCTTCATCAAGCTGTCGGCATCCATTGGAACTGGGCCTGAGCTCCCACCAGTCGGCTTGGCAAAGTTCGAACTCACGACCATTCTCGACCCTGTCTTTGCCTCCATGAAGTTGATGACCTCCTTCTCCATCTCCTCGAAGGTCTTGAACCTGGCATAGTTGAGCATGAGGTGTGTCTCCAGCACCAACTTCTCCAAGGCATTCATGGCCAGCGACTCAGGTAGTGCCTCACGTGCGCCAAATTGGTCTTTCTTCCTGTCATAGCGACTTCGAAGGGCCTTCCAACGCTCCAATGCTTGTGACATGCTCATGGACATGTCCACGTTCTACGACACCATCAATTTGACCAGGCTCCAAACAGAAGCCCTCCAACTTCAATACCCACCACTGCTTCTTGAAATGGCCACGCAAGTCTACACAGGCCCCAAAGCAATTGTGGCAGAGCAAGAGATGACACCATTTTTCAAAGTCCAAAACGGTGTACCAGCAGGCTGTCCGCAAGCACCACTTCTGGCCAAAGCTGTGGCAAGAAGCACACCCTGCGATCTACCTCTCCAGCTGGGTGGATGATGCTGGCTTCGACACAGCTTTTGAAGGCTGCCAAGGAAGCTGTTGCAGCATACCGAGATTTGCACCAACGGCTGGTTTTCATCGCCACTGACAAAGCCACGGACCGGGAGCTCAGGGCACTGTTGCAAGAGCACGAACCACCAGTTGAGCCGGTCATGAGGGACCTTGGAATCGGATCTATGAGTCCTTTGGGCTTGGACAACTTCCCAAGACTCGAAGAGCATTCATCATCTCTCGAACTTCAGGGGCCATGCCACCCGCACCATGGGAAGGATCAATGCGGCCTGAGCTTCAAAGGTCACCAGTCTCTCTCTCAACACCTGGTTGTCGGCCTGGGTGGACACGACCTGCTGTCTCAGCTGCTGTAGGGCTGCCGCCAACTCCTCCACGGACGTCATCGTCCACCAAGCAGCCCAGCACCACAAATGGTGCACCGCTCACCACCAACGCCAGGGTCGCGGCTCCCAAAGCCAGCCACCGGCACCAGCCCCCTGAGGGCCTCACCTCCCGTCCTGGGAGAGCCACGTGTGCCGCTAGGGCCGCTTGACCCTTGCGCAAGGCCTTGGCACGGCCAGCGCTCGCTACCATGCAAACTTGCGCTATGTCGCGCAGCTTTCCTTTTCAGCCCAGATGGCTTCGAGTGGTGTGTACATGAGGTGCCAAATGTTTGCACTTTCTGGTAACTAGAAGCTTCCTAGTTTGTGTGTGCACTCGTTCAGAACAGTGTGGGCTCATAGGCACGGCAAAGTGATAGATATACATATATATATATATGCATATGTATGGGTGAATCTATGTATATATATATATGATACAATATTAAACACAATCATGTATATATAATCAGATGTTTATGTGTTTTTTGCAATTGTCTGCAATCCTACGATATCAAACAAAACTTTCGCATACTGTACCAAGGGGCAGTTGTCTGCGTTGAAGTTGCCTTGGCAGAATCCCACTCTCAGCCATCCAGAAATCCTTAGCAGCTTGGGATGCGTCAGCAGGTGCAGGTCATAGGAGGTCATAGGTACCTTACTGTTGCTCAGCACTTTTAAGTTCACATGCGAGTCGCCAGGAGTTGTTGGTCAAACTCTACTGGCGAGTGCAACCAACCGTTGGGGCTTGGTTCACAGAGTCTGCATAGGGGCATCAGTGGTGCCAAGAAACATGGTCTTGGGAGTTATACTCAGTGGGTTGAAAGGAATTATATATTTATGTAGTGGAGCCCAGCACCGAGTATCAGCTTTGCAAAGCGTTTGGACACTTGCCGCATCATCGCGCAAGCGCGTTGTGGCAATGGGGCACCAGGGCAACAGTCCTCAGTTCTCAGCTGCTCGCTTGCAAAAGCTTCTCAGCTCCTCGATTCTCTTAGAGATCTTAGAGATAATATATTTTAATGTCATGTTATTTATATAATGTTGATTCATGTGGATGCAGTTGATCCAAGAAGGCCAAAACCCTCTCCATCTTGGACCCCTCTCCACCAGCTGGCTTTGCCCATCGCATATTTATATAACAGGCCAACAACAGCACTTTTCTCAGCAATATGCTCACAAATCTAAGTGGAAACGTTCCGAACGTGCAAGTTGACGAAGATAAAGTCCCAGAGAGCTGATTGCACATCCTCGCAAGCGATACACCTCATACCCTCCTACCAGTGCCCTTCCTACGCCAAAAGCGCTAGAAAAATGGTCAGTGGTCTAGCTGCTGGATACTCGCGAAACAATGCATGCTCGACCATGAGCTCGTGCTCTTTGATCTGCTCAGGACTTGCAGAGCTCGCCTTAGATCGTCCAACTATTGCGCAAATTCAATCAATCAAATCAATTGGTTGGTAATCACAGCTTCGTGCATCTTACTAAGGGATACCAAGGGAACAAGCGGGGTGGGTGATTGACTGCATTTCCTAGGCTCTGGGCACGCTTGGAAAGGTTTAGTCTCTATATATTCGTTGTTGGTGTGATGCGAGTGGACTCCCGGGTGTGCGCATTCTCTGTGTGCTAGGGTGTCGATGATAAACGAAAAGAACAAGTGACACTTGTAGCAAGTGACACCGCGGTGAGCCTTGAAAGGTGTTGGCAGTGAAGGAGGATGACACCATCCCAAGAGCCCAACCCGTCCCTTGTGGCTGTCCAAGTGTCTGTGGCCCTTCGTGCGAAGAGGTCGATATGTCCAACCCTGAGGAAGCTGGGAGCCACACGGGTGGTTATCGCACAGGTCTCATGGATCATCATGTCCTTAGGCGGATGTCTGAGCAATGAACATCTACTTATTCAAGTGTCCTAAGTTCTTACAACTCCCCTAAACAACCTAAAATTTCCTACGATTTACGTTCAACTTTGGAGCTTCCAAATCTTTAAATCAGCGCCAGCCATGGCTCCGGGTCGCTGTCGTGATTGCTGGCGGAATACCAGGGCCTCTCAGCCATCTCGCCCCCGTCGGAGACGATGAGGGACAGGGCTCGGGTGGTATCAACACCCAGGTTGAACATTGCCTTCGCGCTTGTGCAAGTTGAGAACGCAAGGCGAAAGTGGGGCAAAATGTGGCGTAGTCCCTCAACTTTCAACGTGGACTACTTGACACTCTGTGTGAATGCACTTGACCATCGAGAACGTTCTCATCCAGAACAATGAAGAGCTTGCCTAGTTGCAAAGAATTATGTCATTGAATACGCTCAGTCAAAAAATATCTATGTGGGTATTCACGGTGTGTGAAAGGAGGGACGCATTATTCTTGACTCATGTCAAAGGGCCACACAACAGGACATGACGGCACCTGTGTGAAAGTTGCTTCAAAATCCAACCGTGCCACTTTTTGACATGTAAGATAAGGAGCAGTTTCCCACTGCGGTTTCCATCTGCCTCTGAGGCCAAGAACTCCCGAACGCTGGAGCGCAGCACTGCGCGGCCGTCAGCACCCCGGCAGAAGGGAGTCTGTCCACCACCCTCAAGGAAAACGATAAAGGCAAAAAACGAAAAATCAAAAAGACCAAAAACAAGAGCATCAAAGTCCTGAAAATAAATTTGAACAAAGAAAACACAACGATAAAACGCAAAAAGATATCGAAACGATAGAAACTCTGGAGCGCGGGCCACACGGACCACGACAAAGAATCACCAACAAAACAGCAACTTCTCAGAAAAATAGAGCATTGCCAGTTGAGTTGATGTTCGCGCCTCATGACTTACAAAGCAATCAAAGGCGCATGTGTCCTAATCACGACAAACAATATCAATCAATATTGACAACACAGCTGTTCAAAATCAACTCATGCGTCTAATAGAATCAATCTGCTGACGATGACAATCTCGCACCACACACATAATACCAAATTCCCGTTCCTATAACCAATCTCTAAGGATTTTGCTCACCAACCAAAGCGCCACGTTCATTTCACGGGGACCTCAATGAGTTGTATTTGCTTTCAGGTGAACCAAACTGCATCTAGACTGTGACCGGGTGGACAAATTCTAAAAAAACGCCACACAGTTAACAAGACTGGTAAATCTCAAAACTTCTGAGACTGCGATCATGCACATCCTCCAAGATACTTGTGGCCAAGATCCATCTAGTCAAACCTAGGAACCAAATCATAAAGGCTCGGGCTTCTTCAAGGACGCGTTTTTGTGCCCTCAGGTGGGGAAAGCTTCCTTGAACAAGCCAGTGCCCTTGTGTGCCAAGATACTAGTACAGTAGCTCCTTGTTTCTAGGCTTACCCCCATCCTCCCGGGCAAAAAAAGAACACTTCCAGGAGAGAGAAAGCACGGAGAACTCCGTCAGGCCTTCAACTGCATCTCCCAACGTTGCCCTTTCACGAGAACTTCACCTCTGAAGGCACTGAAAAAAACATAATCAATCTCTCATCAGTTGCGAAATCATCTTTCCAGGGAAAAGTAGCTCTAATGGTCCACCGTGTCACCTATCCAAACATCATACCTAAACTTATTCATTGGCCGTCAGGCAACATTTAGAATCTAAACCCACCTTTATGGAAGTTTAGGCTACGGTCAGGTTTCGCCGCAACTAGAAAGATCAGTTCATAGTGTCATTCCTGATCAAAGAGTTGTCCAGGAATGGCTGCTTCCAGTCGCAAGCTTTCTAGTGGCCTTGCTGAGCAAGTTTGCCAAGCAAACCAAGGCCCTCCGGGCCAATTCCAACCTCAGCTTGTCCTCTACCCAGTTTCAGGTGGTCGCCTCCTTCAAAATTTGTCAAAACGTTGTGACTCTTCATGGGCCCGCTCCGCACTGCCTATAGAAATAGCGCGCCCATCTCCATACCTTGGAAAGCTCTACGAATCTACGCTTGCCTTCCACTGGTTCTAAGACTATGATTTGCCACTTGTGAAGTGTAGTCAGGCACTTGACGGCGCTCGTAGCCACATGCAGCTAGGCTACCCATTTCCATTGCCGAAGGGGCAATTTCTCACCATGGGTTGACCCATGATGGCTAGGGCATACGGCGTGCACCTTGGCAGGTTGCGGGGAAGAAGAGCTTGTCTTGGGGTCTGAGGACTTCTAAGACCCTCCAAACTGAAGGCTACTTAGGAGACGAATGGACACGATGGAAAGAGCATTTAAAATGGCGACAAAAGGCTTCCCAGTCCAGCCGATGATGTCATATGATGTCCGGGTGATTGAATTTTACTTGGTAAGCCGGTATGCAGTATGAATCACATAGACAAAGATGGATAAAGCACGCAGTCTAGCCCAAAAAATGCAATGATGAAAAGAGAAAAGGGCACAAGTCCGCAATCGGTCGGTTGAGGTAGAAAAAACACATTGAGTTGTTTGCGATGAGACGGTAAGAAAACTGCAAGGGAAGGCGTGCAAGGAAGAAAATGGGATCTGGCGAGAGGTTGGTCAAAGCTTCTATGCATATATGTACATGTATATATGTATACATGCCTCCAAAGAACTCGATCAACAGCATTTTGCGGTAAAGATCACCAAGTGGACCTTTGGAGCTGCGCTGGACCCAGCTGAGCTACAACAAACAGTTCATCAAGAACAAGAACTTGCCCAACAGCAACTTCTCAGCTCCACCAATCACGAGTTCAGAGAATGGTTGGAGAAAGCTCACGACAAGGGCCTCAAGGGCTTATTTCGAAGCCTACGTCAAAAAGATCACAGCTGGCAACGCCCTTTCCAGGACCTTCCTCACACTCAGAGGATCCAAGCACGAGAACAACAATGGGGCGAAATCTGGAGCCCTTTGCCAGAACCCTGTCACATTAGAGGGCTCCAAGAACTTCAGAGGATTGCACAAGCTGCAGCCCAACTTCCGCCAGTTGACACGGCCCTCCTCGGGAAACTCATGAGGAAACTTCCCAACAAGGCGGCGGGCCCGGATGGGATCTCATATGACTTCCTGCCACATCTTCCCTACCCTGCAGTGGCAAGACTGGCTTCTCTTCTCACCGAGATGGAAAAGACAGCTCAACTTCCAATCCAACTGCGCCACACCAACATCGTCATGATCCCGAAGAATGAGCGCATCGAGAGGCCCACTGCCCTCACCTCTTGCATCTACAGGCTCTGGAATTCGCTCACCCTCGATCAGGACATGCCCTGGGACTTTGCTCGTCCCCACAAAGACTGCCTCTCTATTGCAGTCGGCCGGATGCTGAAAGCAGAGATTGGCAAGCACCAAGGCATTCACACCGTGACCTGCCTAGCAGACCTCACGTGCTTCAACGACACGGTGCAACTTGATCAGCTCATCGAGCCGGCCACGGAGCTCCAGTATCCACCACTTCACTTGAAGCTGGCTCTTGACCTCTAGAGGTCCCAGACTCATTCAGGCTGAAGGCATTGCGGGCAACCCCAAGCACTATGAGAAGGGCATCCTCCAAGGGTGCGCTCTGGCACCTGCAATTGCCAAGCTGGTCCTTTTCAGACCCCTCCGGTCTTTGGTCACCGAACATCCGGCAGTCCAGCTCCAGCTCCAGACGTGGGTTGACGACGTCTCCTACGACATCAAAGGGAGATGCTCGAGAAGCTGTTCTGGCCTACCGAACTCTCAAGGGCCACCTGGAAGCTGCTGGCCTCAAGATCAATTCGGATAAAACTGGCTTCATCACCAGCAGCAAGGAGCCTGCCAAAGCCCTGGACAGCAACCTCCAGCCGGGAGACCCAAAGCACCACAACGTTCTTCGTGACTTGGGCATCGATGCAACCAACTCCATACATCCGGTGATGACCTGGATGTTGGGGCGCCCAAGCAAATGGGTTAGCTCCCCAAAGACGGCAACAGATCAGAGTGATGGCCGCCAGAGGTCTTCGTTTGCAGAGATCAGGGTCAGTCGATGTCGTCTTCGACATGCATCCCGACAAGCCTGATCCAGGTGATTCAATCATCCTCCAGCACATTCACACTGTTTGGAAGGTCTTCCACGCCTTCGATGAAAGTGGGCAACACCTCTTCTGGATCAGCTGGAACTCGGCCCTTGATGTCCTCCTCAAAGCCAAATACCGCTGGCAAGTGGTGACTGGACCACTCCAAGCCCTTCAGGCCTACCTCCTTGACTACGACTTCTTGACATCTCCAATGGCAAACTATGGAAACGGACAGGCGGCCTTCCTGACTGCCAACTCAGCCTCACTGCTGGATGCTCACTGAGGAATTTCGTTGGCAACGACTCCTACGAATGACCAGGCATTCGGGTTGCCACGACTTAGAAAGGCCATAAGACTGGACAGTCAGCAACACGCTCCAGAAGATGTCCACCGAGCGCTTCAACACAGCGGTGAGAGCTTTTCACCAGGGCACCTTTCATGGGCAGGAGGGCAAATGCCCTTTGTGTGGAGTCGAGCTCACTTTCATTCACCTTCCCTGGGAATGTACTTTCTGGGATGGCAAAGTCCCGGCGCTGCCCGCACAATGGGTCGAGCGCTTGAAAGCAGGCACTGAACCGGAGCTTTGGAATCGAGGTATGACCCAATCCATCTTCTACATCCCGGATGGTGGCATGGCAACTTTCAATGGGGAAGGCCTTTTGGGAATCCCTCGAAGCGTGCACCTTGCCAGCTGGACATGCTGTTTCTTTGGCCATTGCACCAACCTGCAGAGATCCCAGACACGATTTGCCTTTGCCATTTGCATCCACCACATTCAGACCCAAGAGAGAGTTGGATCCTTAACTGGAATCTGCCCTGGCCAAGCCACTCGTCTTCGAGCCCTTTTCTATGGCCTCAAGCACATGTCCTTGCATCTCAGAGACAAAGTGCATGTGGCGGTCTTCAACCAGGCCATTTGGAATGCTTGGAACCCATGGGCAGCCTATGAAAAGTTTCCTGATCTCAGCCAAGGTCTGGAACAGGAGGACTTCGCTCAGATCAAACTCCTGCTCTTCCAGTTGCCAGGCCTGAAGAAATCCTTGACCTCCAGCGTCACATCGATGAAGACACACGAGACATCTTGCGTGTGGCAGGAAGACGCATGGAGATTCTTCTTCAGGACAAATCTCACTTTCTCCACAAGAAAGAGGGCCTCCAGGACAAGAACAAAGGGTATGTCTTAGCTCGAGCAGGCGAAGAGATCTTCCACAGATTCCTGGGCGAGGTATGCCATCATGGCCCACTCGATCCGGGGCAATGGCAAGGGCATCCTACTCATGAGATGACCCGGACAGGCAACAGCCTGGAATGTCAGAGGTGCCATCTTCGCACACGGATCCTCAACGACCAGATGTGCGTGACGCCAAACTTCGAGGACCCTGCTCCAAGCCTATAGGTCCGAGGACATTCGCACTTGGCTGGCATGAGTCCAGCAGTGACTTCCACTGCGGAAAAGAGCCGGACCCCCCCAAAAAAATATAAAGCTTCAATATGCAATCAGAAAACGACCAACCATGTCCAAATAGCCCAGGTTGACAGAGTTGAGCGATGTTGAGTGTTCAGCCTTGGCAGCTTGGCGGCCGAGGTGCCAGGATTGGAGCTTGCCACCCGAAGTCTGCTGTCCGGAGAAAAAGGCTGTGAACTCCTCGAAAAGGCAAGGATTTTGGAGCTGCTGGGCAGGATGAGTGGACATTGCATGGTTTGTCATGTTTTGCGGGCGGGTGTCCCTACCAAGCACCCTTTGTTCAATTAGTTTATCACCATTGCGGCTTGCACTTCCGGGTTAAGGACCACTCAGGGCTTCGTTTCTTCAACCTCTGATATTCAACAACTTGCTCAAAGTGACGCCCCGTTTTCCAATCGAAGAAGGTGAGAAACAGATGTGAGGACCCCCAGGTGGATCAGCCCAAACGGACCGGTTTCGACCCTTCACGAGAAGGCTCTTCACGAGGATCACAACCCTGTTCATTGGAGATCTGGTAGATAAAAGCTTGAACCAGTCCCCTTCAGGAACTCACTCTGAAAACTCTCCGAACTCTTGGAGTTCAGAACAACGGCCGCGACCGCATCCGCGTGGGAGGCCTGTCCACCCCGGGCGAACCCAGGGTGGGTGGGTGTGGCCAAATTGACCTGGCGGTGCTCGAGAGGCGACTCATCGCCAAAATGGCAATCGAAAGCTTATCGATTAGTTTGATCAACATATAAAATTAGATCAAAAGAAGTTGAACACCTTAACCTCAAAGTGCACCTCATATCCAGTCCCACCTAACCGTCACATGAGACCCACTTCCGGGTTAAGGACCACTCAGGGCTTCGTTTGTTCAACCTCTGATATTCAACAACTTGCTCAAAGTGACGCCCTCTTTTCCAAGTTCTACTGGCATGGGGTCGTCGAACTTGGGTTCATCGAAGAAGGTGAGAAACAGACGTGAGGACCCCCAGGTGGATCAGCCCAAACCGACCGGTTTCGACTCTTCACGAGAAGGCTCTTCACGAGCGGGCTAGGATCACAACCCTGTTCATTGGAGATCTGGTAAATAAAAGCTAGAACCAGTCCCAGGCCCTAGACACTCTGCTTTTCACTCCTGTGACGAACAGCTTCACGCAGGGTCGATGGCCACACGGCTGGCTGGGTTGACCAACCTGCAGCTTCTAGCTCGCCCGAGAAGGGCAATCGGCCGGGTTTGCGTCGGTCGCCGCTCTGTCTATGAAGACGCGAATCTGGAGGTTCAGCACTAACTCCCACAACAAAGTGACGAGCTCACACAAGTCCTCACGACTTGAATATCCCTTGACCAAGGTGGCCTCAACGACTTCCGAGTCTATGAAAAAAAAGATCTGCTCGAAAGAGCTTCTGCGAAAAAGTCTCCAGAGCTAGGATCGGTGCTAACATCTCAACTGGTATAATTTGAGTGCGTCGCTCAAGCCATCTTTGTTTCACTCCGGTCGGAACCACGGCGGTGAACTGAACAGGTTTCAGAGCTCTCCTATCGAACAAAACAGCACCTACACGGTCGGGGCGGATGTCGTTCTCTCTCGGATCCGGCGAAAACCCATCCGTGAAAAGCACTGCATCTGCTCTCTTCTGAGCTACGAAATCGATGGTCCTTGGTGGACCTGCTTGAACAAGCTTTATCCACTGATTCAGTGCCCCAGTAAGAGGAGGATCCAGGGCGAACTGATCATTCACAGCGACTCGAGCGTATTGACGCAATGAAATCACTCTGAAAAAGGCTCTCCCTACCTTACCCCATAGCTGACTAGCACCAAACATAAGTTTGCCATTGATCTTCCCTGCATGGCCAGGTTCGAGCGCTCCCGAGCGGAGGATCGACTGGAGCTCATTAATCAATTCCTTCTTACGATCGCCCTTAATTTCGAGCGCCCAGTCCTCAAGGTTGTAAGTGAGCCCTAGGATGGTTGGCTGTCGAGTGATCTGGAGTCTCTTTGCATCGAACGACGCGCCCAACAGCCAGTGTACCCTCTGGGCGACCGCGAAAGCAGAGTTGACCGAACGCAAAGGCTCAAACCCGTACTTGTCATCGTAGAAGCTAAAGGCAACAAGGTTGAACAACCTACGGAGAAGTTCGTTGATGGCAGCAGATCTCCTGTTGTATATAATTGTAAACTGCTGACACTAACCCGAACGAGTGGCCAATCATGACGAAGAAAGCCGGGCGGTCTGTCTCAGGGTTTTTAAGACAAATCACACTGAACTTACGATGGTCCGGACGGACGCCCACCTGCCGATAGGCTTTCCTTTCATCAAGAACCCATCCTGCGAACTGCTCGTCTGGCATGAGCTCGTCTGGCATGAGTGACCTAAGCAACCTCAAGGCGGCCACGTTCGTGTCAGTTGAAGGTAACTGCAACTTCTCAGTGATGGTGGTCACCTGGTTGATCAAATTGGTTGTGGCGCTGTCACGCCCTCTGACCTTGTTCTTTTGAACAACCTCAAACCTTTGGGTGGGAATCCAATCATCACACTTGAGCAAGTCCGAAATTTGTTGCTCCTCAAAGAAAGGACCGATGGTGGAACCTTCATGAACATCTTCCAAAGTGGCTTCCCAAATTTTGGTCAAATTGGCAGAACTAGGTACGCCCGGGACCCGGTTGACGATCTTTCTCCGAAGCTCCCAGGCCCTATCTAATGCTTTCTGAACAGGCAGGGACTTCTGATCCTTGTCGAAGGGAGGCCAACGCCGCGAGCGCGCGATGGGCCCGACAATTGGGAAACCTCCGAGCAATAAATCAGGCAGAAAAAGATCGACCGAATCACAGGCATCGAGCATAGCGTAGTACAGTGCGATATGGCAACATTGACCTAAGTGACATGGGTGGCCGTCCGGGGCCCCTCGTAAGAGGCGTCTCAAGAACGGGTCCTCGATCGAATTCACGACGGCCTGAGAGTGTTCCAGTGGAGGGCTTGCGTCCGTTGTCGAACGACACCGGCTGGGTCCTGAGCCAGGCGGCTAATCACGTCGCGGAGCTCTGCGTCGAGTTCGACCTCAGTGCACAAGGGGTGAATCAGTTCGAGCGACCACTGGATGGCGGCTCCTGGCTCGGTTTCAATGTGCAACAGCGGCTTCCAAGCTCCTCGTTTGAGCTGGTAGCCAGCTGCTTCGGCTTTCAAGGCTGTGTACGCTTGGCGGTGATCACGCCAACGTAAAGGCTGACCAACCGGCCGCTTGCGCGATCTTGAACACAGCTGAAAACTGACACTGTAACTGAGCCCCGAGAGCGGGCCATACTTGTTGCAAGATGGAGGCGAACTGTGAGCACAGCTTCAAGGGGTACACTTGAGCAAGCTTGGTCCGAAAAACGAAAGCGTTGAAAAAGTCAGACCAAACTCGCCCCTTCAACAGCTGGTGGCGATGGCCGCCCTGGCACCGTCGAGCGAGCCCTTGAAACAGTGCATGTGAAATGAGGAACCGCGTTGGCTTCACCGATGGGGCTCCATATGGTCAAAGTCCACAGCCTGAGCACGAGTGTGACGAGTGAGCTGTTCAACAGTGGGCGTTTGCCAGAGCAGGCTATGTTGAGGGTTCTCGATGGAGTAATCGCCTCCGTGGTTGAAAACCACAAGACAAATTTCGGCCGAGCGGAACAAAAACAGGTTCCCCATGAAAACCAAGGCACGATTGTCTGCCGAAAGGTCCTGGAGGCCGAGCGGCTCAGCCCGGGATCGCAGGGGGGGAGGTCCCCCGTCGGGTTTCCGAGCGGCAGAAAACGGGTTGCAAGGTGTTCCACAGTGAACGAACCGAATGGCCCCGGCATGCATGTGCAAGCTGCACGACGAAGTCCCATGAGGCCGAATCGAGAACATCAAACGGCACCGGAACCTCCTGACAAGGGGTGATATCGATCGGCGGCAAACATGGGAGACCGACGGCACGAACAGCAGCGGTCAGGGTAGAAAAGATCTCAAGGAACCAGGCCCATGTTTCTTGAGCAAGTCAACATCACGAGGGACCTCTGCCCATGACCTCCACACAGGGTGCTCTGGCGACACTGTCAGCGGTCGAGCGGCCGCGTCATGCGTGGCACCGGACTCCTGAGGCACAGGTAGCGGGGACGCCGGAGTCGACTGCGCCCCCGCTTTGGACGATCGTATTCAGTGGTTCCCGTGTGAGGGGTGGGATTTCCCACACTCGACGCAGGCATGAGCACTCTTACACTGATCTCCGAACCTGCACCCTATAATGAGCAGTTGTAAAAGGGACACCGCTTGCGACCTGAGTATTTAAAACGATGTGATCTTTGCCCACTCCTCAGCTGGAACCCGAGCGTCTTTCTTGGGAGGATCCTTAGGCCGAGCACCCGCCTGCGACTTGACAGACTTAAGCAGGGCCTTTCGAGCTTTGGCCGACGAGGGTGCCTTGGGGGGTGTCTCCGAACGATAGCGTTTGGGATGTCTCCGCGGAGGAGTGGTTGGGGCGGACTGCCCTGCTTGTCGGAACTTGTCTAATTCGGCGCTCGAACGAGCGTCATTCCATAATTGTGTGTGGTGGTTGAGCACTTCCAAAAGAGCGGCCGAAAAAGTCGAGAATGTCTTGTGCTGATCCGAGTTCAACCGATAGATCTTTTTCCTGATCAGGCTATCGACTGACAAAAGCAGAGCCAAGCCCCGATTCTCATGTCGCCATTCCTCGAGCTCTGAGAGGTAGCGAAGGGGACCTGCGGCATAAGTGAACTCACAAATGTTCAAAATACTCGAGTGCGACCTGAAAAGCACGCAGCTTGTCCATGACCTGTTGTTCGGAAAGCTTGGTTGGTCGATCGTGACAACTTTGAGCAAATCCTCAGCGTTTTTGGACAGACCACTCTTCTGGGCAACTTGTTCACTCCGAGTTCGCATTTCCCCAACCTCGTAAAAAGGAACCGATCCATGAACAAGGTATACTCTCTCATCCGCTCGACGAACTTGCGATGCGGCTGATGTTTCAGGATGTTTCAGGACAAACTGCTCACGAAACTCGGCGTGATCATCCCCTGGTATCTCAGGAACCTTGTTCGGATCTTCTTCCATCTTTGCTCGCCGAGAGGCAAAGTGTTCCTGCAGAGTCGAACATGACTTCCAGATCCTGGCTAACGACGTGAGGGCGAGTTCATGTGCTGCCGGATCCGGCCCGAGCAGGCTTTCATCACCGATGATCACTTTCAAAGTCTCTTTGACAACTGCGATCGTGTCACCTACAATGAGGACACCTTTAGTTATATAGAAGTTATTTAAGTTAAAAGAGTTATATATAAGTTAAAACTTAGTTACTCGACACTTCTGTAACTTGTCTTATATGTTACTTATAAGTTCGATAACTTCCAGGTAACTATTTTGTAACGTTTCTTATCTTGTTCGCTTTCTTGCTTAGGAAAAACTGGTTTTCTCAAAGAAACACTGTTGGCACCAAGAAAAGCACAGCGACCGGCTGACTGAACATGGAAAGCGTACGGACAACTGCGTAAGCCTAAAAACATTGCGGACAACCGCAAGAACACATATACGGGCGAAAAAAATCATTGCAGCATACTGCGCGCAAGTGAAGTAGTTCTTTTTCACAGCAAGCACAGCACGCTGCTCTGCTCAACCAGCCACCACGCTGGCTTGCGCAACTGCTCCAGGTTTTGCAAACATACAGCATCCTTGGCGCCGGAAAGCGAGAACCGAAGTGCATGCACATGAGGTATGTCGCACGACAGTGGGACCAAGACGTCCATGACAACCACGAACTGGTTGCGCCAGTCTGCGCAGAAAAGAATCATGCCAGCACCACGGCGCCACAAAAGTACATCGCCGGCGTTCAACAGTTGGTGCCCTGTATGCACTCTGGTGCTCACACTGCAGCGCACACCGCACGCTTCTTCCACCTGCTGTGGTTTGTAGACGCGCCCAGCCAGTCTTGATTTGCCCACAGCACTATCATTCTGAGATTCGATGGTTTGATGTAGCATCCTTCCAAGGACCTGCCGAGAAAGATCACCACTGCGTTCTTTCCAAACGTGTTGAAGGGTATCTGCTAAGAACCTCTTGTACATACCATGTTTCTTTTCTGTTGCCCAACAGTCAGCGTATCCCAAAGAAGTATACATTGCTGGAAGGTGTAAGCGGAGGTGGTGCTTGGGGCGTTCCTCACCAGGGTACACCGACATGAATAGGCGATGGTGTCTTCGTTGGGCTTCATCCAAAGAGCTGGAAGCCTCTCCGGAAGTCTTTCAGGCAATGGTATACCTGCAAAGGTGCTGCTTTTGTTGACCGCCAGTGCATAATAGCAACCAATATTGAATTGGTGGAAATAGACCCGATTAACCAATATTGAATTCGTGGAAATAGACCTAGATGTGGTTAGATTGAAGTGGTGGAAATAGGCCCGATTAACCAATATTAGTATTAGTATTAGTGGCAAGCTGCATCCATCAAAGCAGAAAAACACTTGAGCGCATCACTCAACAAGTCCTTCCCAAAGACAAAGGCATAGTACCACAGAAGTGGCATCAAGTACCAGGCAGCCGTGGCAGATCCCTTGAAGAATACACCCCGCCAAAGAGATGGATGGAATAAATGTTTCCTTCCGGACACAGAGCTGAAAGAAGAATTGTTGCACACCCAAGGCACTTCACACACTGATTCTTGAATGCGACTCAACTCAATATGCAAATTGGTAGCCAATTGTTTCTGCAACAAGAGCATCTCTTGGGCAGCCACTCCGTTGGCAAAGTACAGGTGGTGACTGTCGTATACCACCTTGTCGATGGAAAGTAGAGTTCTTGACGTCTGACAGCTTAGAAGCGACTGGTCGTGGATCCCAAAGCCAAATTGAGTCTCCTTCTCCTGCTTCTGGGCCTTGGTCATGTCGTTGATCTGGCGTTGGAGTTCATCGTGAACTGAATACAACTCAGCGGGGTCGTAGACCTGAAAGCGCTCAACTTCATCTGATGAGATTGTAAGGAAGTGGCCATCAAATGAGGGCACATCGCTCCAAGCAGCAACAACATTGGCGCATAAAGCGCAACAGTGAAGCCCAGAGGCTCCTTTAGACATGAAGATGCGCGCCACAGAATCGTAGTCGCCGATGTACAGCTGCAAGTTCAATGTATATCGAACACCGTTGATGGAGACACCCTCCTGTCTCTGCAGGTCCAGATGCCGGACAATCGAAGCTGCAACAGAACTCAGCCCACCTGCCACATCAGTGACATCTCGTGATGGCACCATTGCATGGGGAAACCAGCAATCGGCAGACTGCAAGTGATCCACCTGCTTTACGGCGATGTAGAAAAAGACAGACTTCTTTGAGCTGTTGGTGGCTAAGACGTTGCCTCCTGTGCACTCGTCCATGTATACCAAAATGTCTATCGCTGGATCTATTTCATTCCACAATTCTCTGTATGGCTCGGAGTTGGCCAAGGTGTAGGCAAGCATATCTTGAATCCGGCTAGCATAAAAATATATCGGTGAGCCATCAATAGACTGGCAGGACAATGTGTCGTAGCAATCAAAAGCAGGCTTGAGGATTCTCTTCACAACTTTCTGTGTAATGATCGGAGTTGCGTCCTCAGATTGCAAGAGGTGTTGCAACCTCTCTAGCGCACGCTGAGGAAACCTTGCCAACGCAGCAGATAATCCAGATGTTCGTAGTCTCTTTGCGCTGCGCTCATCCATGGTACGACGCAAGATCCGATGTTGTGAGTTGCATACTTGCCTCAACAAATGCCTTGTCGTCTTTGTTTCTTTCAAAAGGTGTTCCCTTCAAAATACTTTCGTTTGATTCAGTCTATATGCCTACTTCAACAATAAAACACACATATTGGATGTGTCCTTGAAGGAAAAGAAGGACGCGCAACACATGGCAGCATATCTAGACATCGACGATTCGGAATGCGCCGACAACCGCGGACAACCGCGAAGGTATAAGGATAGAGTAGACACAGTGTGCCGGTCAAATTGTGTATCAGTGATATTATATAAGGGGTTCAGTATTAGTGATATTATACATATAATGTAAGGGGTTCAGTAGATGCAACACATCAACCAAATTGAGTATCAAAAGAAATGATACAGAAGACAAAATGCACCAATGAATTGGAATATCAATGCACTTTTTCCCAACTGCTCTTAATTGTATATTGGCGACCCAAGGGTCAAGTTCAGATCTCAGCAACTTCAATAGCGAAGCCGGCCCGTCTCGTAGGTGGCATTCAGAAAGGCAGTGAGCTGCGGGATAGCATCTGCAATGCACACATAGGCCACGGCAAGGGAAGCCTCTATCCTGCCACCAACATCGATTTTGCCTTCCAGCCATGCAAGGGTTCCTTGCATTTCAGCGACTTTCAACTCGATTTGGGCATGAGGAAGATCTTCTGTCTTCACTTTCCACACCATGGTCATAGGACTGGCATTGCGGTCGAAGAGCTGGTAAGCCTTCCATGAAATTGTCTCTGGGCAAGAGCCGCCAGCCAACATAGTGCGCCAAGTCGCCAAGGTAGCGCAGGCCATAGCCAAGCCTTGACTATGCATCTTGCTGTCCTTGTACATGAAGCGGAGCCAGTAGCAAATCTCCTTGCACGTTTCAAGCTCGTAGTCTCTTTCGTCTGCAAGGTGCGGGTAGGCCTTCAGCAATATGGCCAGGCTTTGTTCTAGCTCAGCTTTGCTCAACAACGACATGTTCGTCGCAAAGTTCAATCCGTTCGTTGAAAGCCTGAGCCAACGAACTTCGAGCAGGCGCTTGCAAGCACACTCAGTCAACACAGCAGCACAGCGGACAATCGCCAACAAGATAAGGCGGACAACTGCCCACTAAACTACGCAATCATTGCAGTATCTAGATGACATCCCACAGCAGGGCGGACAACCGCCAACAAGACAAGGCAAACAACATCCCACACCAAGGCGGACAACCGCCAACAAGACAAGGCAAACAACTGCATGCCTACTATTTACGGAATCATCGCAGTTACTCAAGGATAAGAAGCTTGCACTGCACGCACCCCTTTTTCTGGACAAGTTTTCTGCGTAGATTGGTAGCCAGAAGAACACAGACCCTTTGAACCTGTGTTGACCAAAGCCGATGCAAATGGTGGTGAATTGTCGGCCAACAGCAGCCGCATGAAAGGCTAGCAAACCAGTGGCCAATTTGAGCAAAACCTACTGCTTTCACAAAGCGCGCTTCTCGTCATGGATCTTTTTCACAGCTTGGTTCCCCTCCTTCACCTTACCTGTGATGCCCTTCTCATTCTCGAAATCAACATCCTCCCAGCTGTAGGGCTTGGAGGAAGCAGTGCGCCTGAGGATCTCCTGCGCTTGTGCAAGCCATTTTTCCAGGCAGTCCTTGGCCTGCTGAAACTCAGCCTTGGCTTCCTGTGAGATCTGGACCTTAGCCAGGATGTTCTTCTCGACCTTCTGGAACTTTTCCAGCTGAGGCGGAAGCACCAACATGATCTTGTTGGACAGTGCCAAAATCTTTCTTTGGGCCTGCTTGCATTGCTTCCTCCGCTCAGCTTCCTCTTTCCTTTCCGCTTTCTTCTGCTCTGCCAGCAGCTTGTTGTGTGCTTTCTGATCCGTGAATGCCTGTGCCAGGAAGTGGTTTTCAGTTTTCAGTCATCTAGGTGTCTTCTACCAACATGTGTACATATTTCTGATGTGTATGTATAATTAGTTGGCATATGACTCATTGCCTGTGGTGGTGAGGTCTTGCAAGGGAAATGAGCAGCACTTCACTTGAAAAGTGGGCCAGCGTTAATAAAAAGGTCTAACAAAAAGTCATGGCAATGTCAACAAGTTTTTCCAAGCCTCATCCTCGGAGTCGGAGCGCAAGTCCGTGAGGTCCACCAACTTCTCCTTCAGCTCAAGCTGCTTCTCTGTCAAGGGAATGGGAGTTGGAGCTTCAACCTTTTCTCCCTTTTTGGCTTTCTTGGGTGGGGCCGGGACAATCTCTTTGGGCTCATGTCTTCTTTTGCAATCCCTTTCGCAACGCAGGATTGTCTCTTCGATGTGCTTGTAAGTGACAGCCTCGCTATTCATATGGACTGGTACTGCATAGACCGTGCCCACAATGGAACAAGGCCTCGAGTCGGCCTTTTCCTCGACGTCGTCGCTGCAGTAGCCGAGTTTTTCCCAATAGCTGAGCGGGCGATATTCGTTCGCGCAGACCGAAGTTTTTTCATGTATGGTGGAGCTGCTAATCACACGGCAAAGAAGAGAGCGCAGCAGCTTGTACCGAAGCACACCTCCCTCATCCTGCTTCAAAGCCACAGCCTGGCGCCAAAACCCAATTTGTTCACTTGGGTTGAGCAAATCCCATTCTTTGGGAAACTCTCCCAAATTGCGGCGCAAAGTTTCCGCGACTCCACGACAGATTTTGCAACTCAGATTCTTTTGCCTTTGGAACTGTGGGGCTGAAAGAGTCTCACATGTCAGTTCAAGGCCGCACTTGCTGCACTTCAAGAGCGGCGCCTCCTGAGTAGGTGGAATGTCTCCATCCTCTACTGCCACCACAGGTTGCGCCATCTCGCAAATCTGAGACTCTGGAACTGTCTCAACGAGGTCGCTCATGGCTATGGCTTCGTTTGTATCGCTTTGTTTGCGCAGCGCTTGATCCCTGAAGTCAGGTTAAAGGATATTAGTTCTTGCAAGGTGTTTTTTTCAGTATGCCACTGACACAAACTGCAACGTCCTGCAACATTCTGCAACATGCTGCAACATAGTGTTGCAGAATGTTGCAGCGATTACAGTTTAACTACAGCAACATCCTGCAACATAAGGTTGCAGGATGTTGCAGCGATTACAGTTTAACTACAGCAACATCCTGCAACATGCTGCAACACTATGTTGCAGAACGTTGCAGGATGTTGCAGTGTGTTGCTGGTGCGTAGCTTCTCCAGAGCTGCAGCTTGATGGTTTGGTAATGGCAAGTTGCACGAGTGTGAAGACTGCTATTGCTGCGGTGGTCCGCGTGTTTTGTGGCGGTGGTCCGCTATTCCTCTATGCGGTCGTCCGCTATTCGTCTTTGCGGTAGTCCGCTAGTGGCTTGTGTGATAACATTCATTTTCTTTGAGCACCAAAATTGGAGCCTCCAAATGGTAAATAGAACGATTTGAATAGTAGCTAGTAGTAGTGCAAAAGACGCGCTCTTTACATTACACCCTGGCGCCCCCAAAATGGAGCCTCACACCCTTAATCGATTCCATGGGGGGGAGTGTGTTTTTGCGTGGTGTGTGTCATTGTTGTTCCGTGACGCTCGCTCTATATAGGGCTATTCCAAAACAGAAGCGGACAACCGCCTCAAGGTTCGTCAAGGCAGACAACCGCCTCCGTTTGTTACCTGCGTTTCACAGAAAACAAATGCGTTCAAAGTGTTTTCACAGCTGCTGCAACTGCATTTCACACAAAGCAACTGCATTGAAGTTTTGTTGACAACGCACTGCACACTGCTGTTTTGACCCTTCCCCCAAACAAGACAGTGAACATGAACAAAACTTTCATTCTACTGCTCAAGGTGAGGGCACTTTTTTGAAGATCCGCTGCTGGCTGCCTAACGCATCTATCGTCCAAGAAGGGATTCAAAATTGCGACATCCGAAGTCCTACGCTCTCTCACTTGGAGTTTTTCTTCACTTTTGTTTTCTCGCTTGGCTTCACCTTCGCCGGAGTAGGTGGAGTAGGTGCCTTCTTCGAAGTAGGTGCCTTCTTCGGAGTAGGTGCCTTTTTGGGAAAGGCCAAATCTTTCATGTGCATAGTCCACTGCCCCTGGTCGATCAACTGGTCACGTAAAATGCATTGCACGAAGCACGACTGCTTCTCTGGGAAGAGCTGGTCGTGCATATTCAGTACGGCGCACAAGTAGTCATGGACACACAAATTGCCGAACTTGATGACACCGTAGTATTGACCATCCATAGGCCCAAGGATCTGTGCTTTCGTCTTGTCAACCGGGACAATGTTCAACACCTTCTTGGCATCAGGATTCTCTGTCCTCACAATGACTCCCATCTCATGCCGGAGGTTCTGGTAAATCTGATAGTCAGTGCTGATGGTCGGGTCAAACTTGTCTTCATCACTGTGGCGCGCGTCGCAAAGCTGGCTGAATTTGCTGTAGCTGCCATTGAAGTTGTTGAGGGACAGGAAAATCCTCAGACGGTACAAACATAATTAAAATACGATGAATGTCCAAAAAGGGTTGCACCCTTAGCCGCCAGCCTGCACAGAAACCCAAAATAAGCTATGAATCGTCTTGGCCAAGTAACGCAGACCCACCAAGTCTGATCCTCATTACCTGCTTCTTCGGCAAGGAGCTGTGCCACTTCAGAAAAGCAAACTGGTCACCCACCAGAAAGGGTATCTGCATGTTCTCAACAGCTGCGCTGGAAGTAATCCCGTAGGAGAACATGTTGGGCGGCATGGAGTCGGAGTGACCACTGCTGCTTGAAGGCGTTGCACTTGAGACTACACAAGAACGGTACTGCAGAATTGAGAAGCATGTTGAGACTTGTCTTGATTCAATCTGGTTCAAAACATGTAAGTATAGTAAAAAAGTACAGATATATATATACTATATATATAGTTACTGTATATTGTTGTTTTTGAAGATACTATTTGCTAGATAAAAGCAAGGCGGACAACCGCCACCACGACGAGGCGGACAACTAGTAAAACAGTACAGTATATATATATATATTTATAGTTACTGTATATTATTGTTTTTGAAGATGCTATTTGCTAGATAAAAGCAAGGCGGACAACCGCCAACAAGACAAACTGAACACTACGCGCGCCGCCCCTTGTTTCTGATTGCGACCAGTCCTAATAGCGCCTGTCCTGAACCGCCCGGCTACGATTTCGAGTCAAACCCAACATTCTCTCATACTCACGCCTCGAGACGCCCAGTTCCTCGGCAGCAGCGCTTCTGTGCGCACGATGTTGTGCCAGCAGGCTTGGATATGGAAAAGCAGCCGCAGCTCTAGCCGCCCAAAGATTTGCACTACCATCAACTTCCGGTGCGGCACAGAAGCGAGGTCCTGGGTTGCGATGTAGCGATGTCTCACCTCCTGTTTCTGGAATGGTCGAAGATGGGCCAAGACCGCCAAGAGTTGAGGCTTCAGCAGGAGCAGCTTCACCTCCATCATGACCTGAGACTGGATTGCCAGCACCATCAGCTTCACCTTCCGGGCCAAGGCCAAGATCTTCATCATTCTTTGGAACTTCACTTGTGGTTGGAGAAGATGCGCACAAAGGGTGCTCGATCTGGGCTTCACACTGTGGTTCAGCAAGACCGAAACCTTGTTGCTCCCCCATCTCTTCCTCCAGCTCGTCCTCCTGTTTGATCTCCTGCTTCACCTCCTGCTTGATCTGTAGCATGGCCATTCGTTTTTTCTTACGCTTCTTGTCCTTCCTTCTTGGCCTTTCTTTTCTTTTTGGCTTCCTCCTCTTCGAAGACCCTGACATCTAGCTGACCAGCCCCATCGTCCGCGTTGCTCAAGGGCCAACCATATTCATCCGCATCTGCTGGTGAAGTTGGCGAGCCCTGCTCTTCATCATCCTGTAGTGGGCGGCGTGGACATCCAATGAGCCAAACACCAACCACTGATAGAAACTTTCACGAAACCAAACGAATTTAAACTTAGAGTGTGTTCCAAACATCGTTTCACTCTTTAACGGAGCATCCTGAGCCACGGCAGGCCAGAGAGCGCGTAGAGCCAGGAAAGCTGCCATGGCAAACCGCGTGAAGCACCTTCCTGAAGTTGCCAGCTGTCTGTGCTTGTTGCTGATTGTGTGAAGGGTATTGCTATTTGCCCACTGTCTGAGATTAAACCTAGTGTGGCTGAGGGTCCCCTATCTGGCCTATTGCTGAGATAATACGTTTACATACGAGTCATTGGGGTTCAGTTCGATCTTGAAGCGGACAACCGCCGCCTACGCGATTAGATCCTAAAGCGGACCACCGCTATACCTGGAAACCAAAGAGCCAGAACCACATACAAAATCTTTCGGACCTGATTGAACCAGGCATGTGAAACACGCGCGGACAACCGCACAGACAAGCTTGGCAAACACTTTTATAGCTAAAGCTCTAAACAACTGATGAAGGAACAGAAGCGTGACAAATGCGCAGACAACTGTTTAGAAAAGCTTTGCGGACTGTTTGAACTAGGCACAGTACAGTAACAGCAAGCCGTGCAAAATAGTCAGTGTTTTGCTGCAACTGCTGCTTACAAAGCAATTTTCATCGTTCGTTCACCTTATCACGCCGAGCTTTGCTAAAGATCTCTCCCAAATCCCGGCAAGAAAGCTTACACTTTCAAGCGCTACCCTTAGGCTATAGATCTATTCTACGCAAAACCTTCATGGCATTTGGGCTGTATAGATACCCATCTATGGAACGCAAAACCCTCGCAATCTCCAGCAGGAAGGAGTGCACCACGAAGCGTTTCTGCACCGGCTGCATCCACCTGGATAAAGCTTCAGCTGCGCAAGGGGGACATGCTCCTTGAGCTTATTCAACTTTGCCGCGTCGTGGTCAACCTTCGATGAAACCTGAGACTTGGACTTAGCAGCAGCTTGTCCCTTGACAGGCTGCTTTGAAGCGGCCGGCTTTTTCATGATGGTGACCTTGGCGCTTGGTTTTTTCAAAAAATTGGCGCCCTTCGTGGAACACTTCGTAGCGGCCTTTGGCGGTGGCTCATTGGTGCCTTTGCCCTGAGACGCGGCCTTGCGGGCCTCCTCCATTCTTACCAAGCTCTCGCGTAGAGACAAGCCTGCTTGAGGGGTTGCCTGCCATCAAGCAGCAACATGAGGTGTCGCAAGTCAAAGACATATGAAAAAGACATCTCCAACAACCCAACCAGTGTCAAACAACCCACATCACCCCCACTCATTGACCCATGAAGACCCTGTTTCTTCAAAATGTCAAAAACTGAATGAGAGACGAGCTGCAGGTTGTCTTGGTTGGGCATGCGACGCCGCTTGCACCTGTCCAAACGACTCGGCTGCCACCTCCTTGAACGATTCTCTGGGCACCTGCGCGCACACATCGCCTGGCACCTTTGAGTTTGAAGGGTCTAGCTCCACCTTCGCGTCCAACGTAGCTGGCAATGCGGGTGGCGCGCAAGGTGCTGCATCTGGCAAAGCCTTGCCCGAATCAGCAATAGGTGGCGGTCGGTGAACATCTTCCAAAGCCAGCGGGGCAGACTCGGGCAGACTGGTGTTCGACCCAGCCCTGCTCAGAAGGTTTTCCAGTGGGGTTGGTCGTGGAGGCAAAAGAGTCACTGGCACTTCTTTTCGCTGAGCCCCAGCTGCCATGTGCATTGCAGCGTTCCACATCATCATTGCCTGCGCTGCCATCATCTGAGTTTGACAACTGCTTTCAAGGCCCATATTCGAAGACGCACTCTTGTTGGTGGAGCGCAAGGGCACCTTCGACGCCAAAGGCTGCAAGTCCACCAGGCACCACTTTGAAGGCACTGGTTGCCCATCAGGCGGGAAGGCTACGCGCCTCAAAGCTTCAGAGGCCTGCGCCGGGTCTGCAGGGAGGCTTGAAAGGTATTCATCATCTGGGAGTGGGTGGAGTGAAGCGCCTCGCATTCGGCTGAGCAACGAGTGGACACGCCCTTTGACATTGAGAAAAAGACTGCGAAGGTCAGGGCCTCCAGCTTGCAGTGCGCGTTGTTTCTCTTCAGGTTGCTTGAGGACAACCATGGCTGTGAAAAGGGCTTGTGTGAGCTCGGATGGACACCTCAGCCCCATCTTGAACGCGTGCTTGACCAACTCCTCCAAGGCTGCAGTGCTGTTGACCGACGAATCATCCAAGCGCTGCCATAGATGTTGAGACAAGAAGCACGGCAAATTTTCCCAACACTGCATCTGCATGCGCTTGGCCGCATTTCCCTACCGCGTTCAAACCAGACCCTGCTGCAGTGCGCGGACTACCGCGCTCAAGCACAACAACACGCATAGCACAACAAACTGCAAAAATGTAACAGTGCACTCAGACTGTCCTCAGCCGACCTGTTTTCCTGGTCATACTTTCCAAACAAACAAAAGAATGAAAAACTTCGAGGCTAAGCGGTATTGGTTGGTTTCGTTGCTCTCCTGGACCAAGTTTCTTTTTTTTTTCAATTTTGAAAGGCGAAAAATGTAAGTTCTGTAAGTTCTAACTAACTAAAAACATGTATATGCGCTTACTAACTTATAAGTTCTATAAAAGTGGTGACTTACTTATAACCAACTTATAAGTCCTCTTCAAGTTAGCCCATGTTGCACCATGTTAAAACATATGTTAAGGCACGTTATAATATAACTTAACCCTACTTATAACTTGGTATAACTAAAGGTGTCCTTATTGTAGCCATGGCGAATTGTTTGATCGACAACAGCTTCTTGTCTGCCACTACCCTGCGCAGGGCTTGAGGGAGCCGATCCCTCCCAAACACCTGACGAAGGCTCAGTTCGGGTATGGCATCCGGAGCGTAGATTGTTCGATCGACCATGGCTGCTGGGCTCCCGGACGGACCTGTGAGCCGGAAAACTTCGATCGCAGAGATCACGAACGTGAGTCCGCCGTCGAGTCCGACCCGGTCCCAACCACGGTTCCCAAACGCGCCGAGGCGACCTCATGAGTGTCCCTTGTGTCCAGCGGCGGCGCCATCGTCGAACGACGAATGACCTCAGGGCGAGCCTTAGAGCACGCCTTGCAGAACACAGCCGGCTCTGGTAGAGTATCTCCCACCGACGAGCAGTCAACAAGATTGAACTTGTTGCATGCGGTCGTCTCCTGATTGACAGCTGAGTTGCAGTGGAACTTATACTCATAATAGCTGCCCTGGCTGGGCTGTTTGATGTATAGAATTCGATCGAACTGAGCTCCGAGTCACACAAATCAAACAGCATCGTCTGATCATCCTCCTGAACAGGATGGTTCTCTTGAACCAAGTCTTTCACGAGCTGCTTGATCATGACCGCGGAATTGACGACCGGTTTTATCCAGTTGGCCTGAAGACCGATCTCCTCTGCCGAGCGGCCAGCGTCGACTGCTGCGTCGAGCAGTGTCACTCGACAGGAGTGCATGGTCAGCAAGTTGATGACCTTGGCATGTCCGACCTTGGTCTCGTGGTCCAGTGCTGGGCTCTGATCAGAGGTCCTGCGGCAGATCCACTTCATCCATTGAAGCGTCCGAGCATATGTTGGAGGCTCTGACTTGAACTAGTCCAGAGCATTGAGTTCCGGGATCCAAAAATCACGATCGGCGGTCATGGTGTCTTGAAAAATATCCCAACCCACTTCCAACCATGAGGATTCTTTGAGCCCGATCTTGGGGACGATGAAGCGGGTGCCCGCCCTGCGTCATTCGACCTTAGTCTGCCATGCCACGCCGAACAGGCCCTCATTGCCCATTCGCAGCTCGGTCGGCTTCATGTGGATGGAGTCATCAAAGCGAAGCGAGGCGAAAATCATGCACAAGATCCGCCAAACAAAAGTTCGAGAAGGGGCCGGTTTCTCCTCATCCAACACATAGAACTCCAGTTCACCTACGAGCGAGGTCGGAAACGGCACGGCCTCCTTCAGGGTCTTAGCCCGCTCTTCAATGATATTCTTTTGAAGGGCCACGAATATGGGGTCCTCAAAGTCCGGAGCATCGATCGCGAGCCTCGATGTCATCAATTTGACCGCTGCCCTGAGTGAGGGTACAGTGGGGCCACATGCACGATCGTTCAGAAAAAGACAAAATTTGAGGACTACAAGGTCAAACCCATGGCACCGAACCACTTCTCCAGTCTCTCGTACGATTGCGCGTGAGCTGCCATGGTCCGATGGGCCCCTGCTACCAGCACGAGCTGTTTCAGCTGGAGCTTCTCCCCATAGAAAGTTCGACCCCTTCGCCCTCCTGATCACGGAACAGACGAGCGTGGTTGCCAGCCCTCTTCCCGATCTCTTCTAGCCGCGCGGCCCATTTCCACTTAAAGCTTAGCGTTCTTCTCCTTGTCGAGGAGGGGGGTCGACGACGAGCTAGTCGGTTCCGAGAGCTTGGAACGTTTCGGGGGAGGCATCGGTCGATGCAGGAGTCCTTTGATCGCCGCCTGCTTGCGGAGAACGGCTGTCGGATCAAGGGCCGCTAGCCCCTTGCGTTCGCAAAGGCCGAACCCGATCTGCCCATCAACCACAGGCGGCATCACGCTAGCCACGACCTCGTCCAGAGGGTCATGATCATGCAGCGCGAGCGCTTCTGCTTTGACCAGCACTCTTTCCTTTCGAAAGAGGGGGGACTCACTCACCAGGCGCACGTTGAGATTGCTCTCAACTGCGATCGCTGAAATCCTGGGGCCAGTCTCCGACTCGGTTGGAGCCTCCGTAGTCGCCGTCCAGTGCGAATGCACCGCAGCCAGCTGTGACAGCTTTAAGGCCTGATCTCAGGGCACTCAACTCGAGCTGCGTGGTCTCTGCACCAGCGGGCATTTCTGATCAGCATAGGGCCCGAGATCCTCGAGCAAACCAGCCACGTAGGCGGAACCAGCACGATGTTCGCCACCACATCTAGCCGATCGGCCGCGCTCAGGAACCGGAATTCGAGGCGGTCCGCGTACGAACCGCACCTCCACGTGGCAAAGCGGAAAATCCAATGCCACGACAACCCCTCCCTCTGAACAAGCGTGCAGCCTGCCGCCGACCTCCCAGGAGGTGGCCACCACACCCCACCCCTGGAAGATCGTCACCACAAAGGCTGGCGCGAACACGGTGTCCTGAAGAAGGCTATGGATCGCATCACAGATATGCCACAATTGAACCGACATATCACCATCGCCCCTGTACCCTCGAAGTTCGAGGTGGAGGACGACCTGCCCTTCTAGCTTCAGTTTGACATCAACCCAAGTCGCAGAGGTCTCTGTCATCTGAGGCCACCTGAACGGTTGAAATGCTGAATGAGCCAAAACCGAGCCGGTCAACGCATCCCACCGAGCACATGCAGGGCACATTTGCATACGATGTCATCGAGGCACAAATGGTGACCTTGACACCATCCATCGTCTTGATCATGAACAGGTTCATGTGGTACCCACTGGATGGAGACCTGACCAGGTGCCTGTCCAAGCGGACATTGATGAAGCCCATGCAGAGCATTGGTCAGGACTTCGTCCAAGAGCCATCCTTGGAAGGGAGATTGAACACGTCTGTCCCGTCCATCGATGATCAAGATCGATCGCTCGCCTTCACCCGATCTGATCTGTGAAATATGATCTGGAAGGCAGGCTGGCATTGAGAGGATTGTGTGCTAGGTTCCCTGGTGCCTGGTGCCATTTGACCCCACCGAACTCCTCGTCGACCTCGACGTTGAGCTTGCTCTTGCTGTCGCCGGAGCCGGCGTGATGCTGGTGTGTCATGACTATGGTTGATCAAGGTGCCTTGGGGGCAGGTGATTGCCCAGAGCTTGCAGGAGCAGCTGCATCCCATCCCGGAGGTCCACCAGCTGGTGGAGGAGGAGGAGCACCCTGAACAGGCGTAGACTCTTGATCAGCTTGATCATTCTTGGCGTCTTGCCCCTCTGGGACCTGTGGCATGGAGGGCTCCCCTGCACGATCGATCAGGTTCTTCTTCAACACGAGCCCATGAAGCCATTGACGAACTGTCATCCCATCGAGCGGACGCCATCTGCCTCTGCCGTTCAAAAGCCGCTGGCCAACGACTTTCTGATCCAGCCATCGACGAGCACCGCCCAGGCCCACCGAACACAGAAACCAAAAACACAGGTCCAAATTGACCTGGCGGTGCTCGAGAGGCGACTCATCGCCAAAATGGCAATCGAAAGATTACCGATTAGTTTGATCAACGTGTAAAATTAGATAAAAAAGAAGTTGAACACCGTCACCTTAACCTCAAAGTGCACCTCATGTCCAGTCCCACCTAACCGTCACATGAGACCGAAGGCGAATTGCCTTGGTTCATGAACTGTGTTTCTGAGTTTATCAGTGCGCTTTGCTGCTGGCACTTCAACCATCATGGGACCATGGAAACCTGATGCATGTCCACGCAATCTCAACGCACTGGAGTCTTCCTTGGAGGGATGTCGATGGCCATGCAACTGTGCTTACAAGCTTACCGCTGCAGCTCTTACAGGTCTATTCACAATGAGATCTAAACAAGTGGCGGCGCTATACATGTTCTAAATAATCCTTTAGATAGTATGTGCTCAGTCCATGAATTGTGGGATCCAACATCCTTCCTAAGTGTCATGAATCTTTGAGCATCTTCATCTCCCGGAGATACTTGACAATGACTTGTGCGCAGTGTCCTTCGACTGGCGCTCTTCCTCGGAGATTCCAAGGGCCTGCCAATATTCAGTTTTGTCGCGCACAAGCAGCCCATACAGGGAAGTAATACCGTGGAATGAAGATTCCAAAGATCATTTGACAAACTTCATGGGCTATAGAACAAGCGCTAAAAACACTTGGCTTGCCTTGAGCCTGCTATGACACCACCCGCGCACCATTCTGTCAGTAAAGTTGCCCAGGCATTGTCTGAGCCTTGCGCACCCCTTCCCGCCTCTGCCATGGGAGGCGAATGTATCAGCAGCTTCGGCTCCGGCAAAGGAGTGGGCGCCACCAAAACATAGTGGCCTGAAAACAAAGCTGAAAGCAGCTGCGTAGCGGCTCTCAGCCTTCAGCCAATGTACGACCCCAAAGCCTCTACATACTTGCAGTACCTTGTTAGGCCACCTCCAAGTAATAAACATAATAAAACACGCAGTCTTGTTGCCTCCTCACTTGGCACGTGAAATCCAGCTGCGCCTGATTTCACTTGTCGACTTCGTTTGTTTGGCTGGTATTTCTCCTTGGCTGAGCATTCATGGTAGCTGGCTCGGTGGAAGTGCATGCGTACACAGGGAAGCATCTGAGTTCATCCACTAAGTCCAAGATTCTGTCTCTGGGTCTGGCTTTAGCTGCTTCAACCATGAATGGTCCGCGCCTGAGGTTCATGATTCATGACACTCCTATGATTCACATGCGGCAGAATGACAGAGTGCGCCCGTGACTCAGTGGTTCCCGTTGTTGAAGAACAGCTAATCCGCACCAAGAGCGGCCAGCAACTAAACAAAAACAACTGGTTTCCAGACTAGTCCAAACCTTTGCAGGATGAACATCGTTTCCAAATCATTGTTTTATCTTTTGGTTTCAGGATCCAGATCATATGGGTTGCAGGCAAATGGTTCGCAAATCACTACTTGTGTAAGTTGTGCTCCCAGGAACCTCCTAATCAGCGAGCACCCATATAATATGTATAAATCTTGTGCTCACCCTTGCGGTTGCTTGTGCGTATGTGGTTTCTACTCTAGGTTCATAGTTGCTACCTTCCTTTTAGTGAAACGGTAAATGACCAGTTTTTATAACGACCTCTAAATAGCTTGTTTGCCTGCAGGCCTTGCTACTTTCCTCCACGATGCCATGGCAGTATTGGACTATATACACACTGTATGTATGGACCTGTATGCGTGTTCTTTTTGTGTTCTTTTGTATGCAACAAATGCAACATTTCTATTGCGATCCCTTCAAGATCGGTTCAAACAACCTTGGTCCTGTGGCAACTTGTCAGTTCATGATTCGAATCTGTTTGGTTGTCATACCCAGATTGGCAGCTACAAAGTGAAATGAGCCTAGGCGTCCACAAACCATGGACAAAACGGACGTGCTTTTCTTGAGTCGCCATCACGCACTGAAGGTAGGTTTTTTCATCTACCAACAGTCACATGCTCAAAACTCCCGTCCGACTCTGTGTCTTCACAGTTCTTCTCGAGTCCGGGAGGGGGATGTACCTCAGTTCCAATGCCCATCCAGATCTGCTTCAGGGGGTAGCAAATCACTACCTCCTGATGATTGTGCCATGTTCCTGGCTTCTTGACTTGGATCCTGATCGATCTCCCCCCTTTGCTCGCGCCCATGTAGTCGAAGCTCATAGCCCGTCATCTTGCCACCCTCGATGGACTCACTGCCACATGCACTGATTCCCACTCCATCGTAGGTGATGCCATCCTCAACCCATAGGTGTTCACCCTGTTGCAAAGCCTTTCGGCCTCGTTGTGCTGCCCTTGAACTCCCAGGATTAGAGCCTCCGTAGCCCTGGATAGGTGACACCGATCCAGGAGGGGGTACTGGTCCTGGCAAAAAGTCATGCCGATCTTGGGCCCCCGTCTCACCTTTTGGCAGGGCACCAAACTTCACGTAGAAGAAGGCGTCTCCACACCATTCGTAGAGTCCTTCCACATCACAATTCCTATTCTCGATCCAGTCGCCGGTCACCACAGTTCTCTTCCAGACTGCTCGAGGATTTCCCCGGGAAAAAGCCACAGTGACGCGAGTGGCAGACAGCCTGCCTATTGACATTGGTGTGCCCCTGTGGAGTGGATGAAAAGAACGAACCCTTGACTTCTTCAAACATCTAACCCACCATTCGCAGCCGCCCTGTCCAACGCCAAGGCGCTCCCACCTGTCATTCCCCGTTGGCGGGGTTTGGAGCCTCGTCAGCTCCCATGGCAAGTCGGTCCCCAAGCCAACGTGGGTCACAGATGATCTCAAGGCGCTCAATTTGGGAGGCAGTTCCAACCATGGCTTTCGCTCGCGCTCGCGGCCGAGGGAGCCCGATGGGCTAATGTCGCGTTCCGGATGGGGGGCAGGTTCGTTTCCCATCTGGATCTTTTCTTGTTTCGACATCACTCTTCATGGATGCCTTCATCCGAGCCGATGCCGGGTGACAGGTCTTCTCCACCCTTCCTACCCATCAGACCAGCTACACTGGAAGCTACGGCAGCTAGTGTGACACATTTGGCAACCTTGCCATGCTCTTGCATCGGTTGCCAGCAAGCTACTCCTATCAGCCCACTCAGAAGTCCAATCAGCTTCTTCACTCGGGAGTTGTTCTCCACAGCCTCGATGGTCGATGCACCCGTGCGCAGCCCGGTGAACTCTCGAAAGCGGGACCATGAAGAGGGGCTCACAATTGACTTTGTCAGCAAGTCCACCGACAGCGAAGCTCCTGGTTCGTGCCGAGCCTGCCAGCATCCAGTGCGAATACGCTCCCTCAGCACATAGCTTCTCAATCTCAGATGCCGGGCCCTCCATGGCCCGTCAGGCGACTGTAGTGTTCGAATGCCGGACTGCGAATCGCCATGAAGGACGCAATCGATGGGTTCATTTGCATCCCCGCTTTCCAAAACTGCCACAATGGTTGCGCAGGATTCCCCCATCTTAAGGGCATCAGAATACCCCATAAGCTCCGATTCTGAACTTGACACGGTTCCGAATGGTTGTTGTTTGCTTTCCCACTGGATCACCTGAGTACATAGCCATCAACCCCTGATGCCCTCGAGAGCCCGGTGGACCAAACGAGGCGTCGGAGTACATGTGGATGCCCTTGTCTTCACCCTGTCCATGATCTCCCTCAGAGTGATGGGTTTTCAGAAGGCCATGATCCGGAGCGCCGTGCAAAAAATACAGAACTTGTGCTCCATACTTTTGGACCCGCGCCGGACAGCGAGCCACATGCCTTCCAAGCCAAGACACTGCGTAGGCGATGTCCACCCTTGTCCGAACTGCCAGCCAGAGGAGCTCGCCCACTAAGGTCTGTGCACGTCGAACCTCCTGGATGTCCGGGTTCGGTTCATCAGAATCATCCAACCTACCAGGCAGCGGGCTGGATGCAGGTTTCAAGTCAGAATACCTAGCCAGGAGATCCTTGAGGTAGGCATTCTGATGGAGGCGAATCCCCTGAGGTTCCTTAGAGATCTCAAAACCGCAGAATCTCAGGCTGTGTTCTTGAGTCAGCCACTCCGGCGAAGAGCACTTCCATTGATCTTGAAATCTTCGAACAGTGGAGCGAGCAACTGAGTCCTCCCCCGTGACCAGGATGTCATCCACATAGACAGCCACAAAGGCATAGACCTTGTCAGGCATCTTCGCTTTCTCCGGAGCGTCCAAGACGACCTTCCACAAATTCGGCTCTTGAGTTCTCGCCAAGCGCCAACCCACTCCAGTGTCCTCCCACCGAAATCGAGCCATCTCATCGTCCCGAAAAATCGCCCAGTTGATAGAGCTTCCTGAAGGCCGTGCAATGAGTTCTTTACTTACCAAATTTCTCCTTGCTTGCAAACACCAGCTTCGATCAGCACTTTTGGTGGACCTGTGATCAACAGCCTTTGGGAAGCATCCCTCCTTGGAGCCAGAAGGAACGCAGTCTTGACGTCCAGACTTGCCGTTGTCCACCTTTCCAATGCACTCTTCCTAAGCAAAGCTCTGAGCACTGTAGCATCTGCTCTGCCAGCATAAAGCTCGAAGGGTGAGCTTGACGTTGAAGCTTCAAGTGGATTGACTGCCTTGATTTCCACAAATGACCACCCTTGCACGATGGCGACCGTAGGCACAAGCATGGCTGGTGCTTCTTCTCGATCTGGATACCGAGGATCCAGCTTCAATGCCTCTCTTCAGTTGTTGGGAAGATAGCCTCGGTCGTTTGAGACAGTGAAGTATACTCATCTTTGAAGGGCTCCACCCACTTGCGCAACTCTCTTCGCGCCTGAGCCAAGGGGACCGTGTAAGTCTGCAACACCAGTAACGGCCTTTCATCCTGTTGTTGGCCATCCAGAGCTGCCAGCCCCCACCTCTCCAAAGCATTGTGCTGCCTCGTCAAGCACTCTTCCTGAACTCTCAACTTCTCTTCCAATTCCTGCAGCCATTGACCGCGTTCTCTTCCTTGCATAGGACCCAGTGGCGTCAAGTTCAACTGCTCCAACCACATCTTCTTGAGGACCGGCTTGGGTCCACGAACACGGCTCATGATCACAGAACTCCTCCCCCGGAACCTGTGCATCTCCCTGTCCTGCTCCCCATCCCATCTCCTGGCACCCGCAAAAATCACAAGGACCTCCTCGATCTTGATCACAAAGATCCCGCTCTTGACCTTCTCGTCGTTCCTGGAGAAGACCACAATCCGGACACTCTTTCATTCCTTGGATTGGCGTTTCTGCCACTGGATTCGAATCAGGTTGCAAAAAGAAGCCTTCTTCATCGGCTGAGACCCCCCTGTCCTGAAGTGTGTGAGCGCTGCCAGGACAGGTCTCGCAACTCCTTCGATTGGCTCATACAGCCTGGGGATCACATCTTCAAGTGGATGAGGGTCTAGGCGCTGCTTGCCTGTTCGCCCGCGCCGGGCTTCCTCAGCATCGATTGCCCAGCTCTAATATGGCTCGGTCAGCTTCTGGAACTGGCTGGATGGCTGCTCGAACATGCTGGATTCTATCCCCCTTCTCACAACCCAACCATTGGTCATCAGTGGGCTAGGACCTACCAGCTGCATCGACACAAATGGATTTGCTACCTGTCCTGCTTTGTGCCAACGTTTCGATCAGACTGCAACCATGGCCCCAAATCGGTGCATAGGTTGATCTGCAATTCCCAGATGTTGAAGCTGTTGGCGGCACCGCTCTTCTGCCGCGTGCCTGATGGCTCCAGGCCACAGCTCATGCTCCACCTTGGATTGATGCAGAATGAGTCTGAGACGACGTTTCACTTGTTGTACTTCAGCTTCAGCTCTGCCGTTGCTCTGGGGATCATCACCTTGTGTGAAGGTGTGGACCATGTGTCTATGTCCACACCAGGTTGCCACCCTTCTTGATAGCAGCCCTTTTCTCGATCGCTGTGAAGCCGCACCAAATTGACACCCAAACAGCGAAACCGAGCATGTAGTCGAGATAGTCCTGCTAGTAGCGAGGTGACACTTCGATCTTCCAGGATCTCAATCATTGTGATGTTCTGGAGTGCGTGGGGCTTCATCAGCTCTTGGATGGCTTCAAGATCATCTGGATCCGTCGGCTCCTCATCCCCTGCTATGGCCTCTCCCAGTACCCCTTCTTCTTCTCTCGGGCCGGGAGCTTGATCTTCGATTTCTTCCTCCTCCAGCCCCTCCACCTGCTCAACTCCTTCCATGTGCTCTTCTTCCAAAGTCTCAACCTCTGGTGCTCCTGGGAGCTGATCAGGAACTGGAATAGGCACTGTACCCAACAGCGCGTACCTGGCCATCCTTCCAGTTGCAAGGTCCTTGCCATAGGTGAACGGACCCATGATGTCAATCGCCAAGGTGAAGGCTGCTGACGCTGGTTGGATCTTCGATGGGGATGTTGCATTCCCATCGCTTCGACGCAAGCACGGCAGTCGCGCCTGAATGGCACGCGCTGCATCCTGACATGTCTCCATTCATCCAGATTCAGCTTTGCCACCTGGATTGCATCATCGTCCTCTTTGAACATTTCTTTCAACGAATACTGACTGACGACCACTCCGACCAGCTCCTCGATGCTGCCATACGTTGACTCAAATCCCCACAAATGGGATCAGTAGCTCCACCCCTTTGCAAAACTCCAGGTGCTCCATCATCGGCAAATTGGTCAACAGTCCTATAGGCTTCCTCCTGCAGTGACCTGTTGCTCCTTGATCGAAGCATACCATCTTCCTCCAAGAGTTGCTGCAGTTGAGGCCATTCAAAGAACGAAGGGGATTCCTGGCTTTCTGGAGTGTCCAAGTACGTAACTGGATCTTGCGGGCTTTCCAGCAAAAACCCAGTTCTGAACCTTCTCTTAGGGCTCTGCTCAGACATCTTCCAAAGGCCAACCTGCTTGAGAACCAATGCTGAATCGTGGTCAGTTAATTGGGCCTCGTGCTCCGACAACTGTGGAACACCCCATCTTTCTTGCCCCCGACCTCGAACTCGACGTGGACCCGGCGGTCCTTTGTTGCGGAGCCTGGATGTCGTTCGACAAGGTGGGCCACCTAATACTGCTCGTAGCTGACCCTGCTTGGCCAATGAACAAAGATATCCCCATATTGGTGGTGAGTGAAGATCAAAGCGAGAGCAAGCTGTGTGTCCAGGAAAATGCCAGGCATACCCCGACGGCAAGGTCTTCTTCCAGCGAGTCAGGTTGGCCCCTGAAAACAAGTGTACCACAATGCCCTTCGCTGTCTGGTGGGATCTTCTTTGCCTTCTGTTCCACGGCAGCTCCTCCCCCGACGGGTTCCTTCATGTAGGTCAGGAGCTCCTTGGGGAATCCTGGGACATTCTCATTCCACCACGCCACATCCTCGGGTTCCAAGTCCACCCGACGACCCTCCAACTCTTCAAACTCCTGGAGCATTTCCAGTGCCTTGCGGAGATCCATCACGGGGCAACCCCCCGCAACCAACAGGAAATTGGACCCTGTCTTGGATGCTTGATGACACACCCATCCTTTGACCACTGGATCTGAAAGCCATGATGCACCAGCAAAGTCAATGGAATGATTGGTTCCACCGGATCCAATGACAACAGTGTGCTGCATCCTTCCTTTCTAAACAGTGTTGTAGTGCCATGTGCAAGTTCAACTTGGACTGGAATGAGATGGGCTCGTTCCCCCTCCTCTGCTGTTCTGAGAGGGTGAGTTGCACCTCCATCCAGCAAAGCCACTTGTTGTTCTGTCCCAAGCCCCGGCTGCATTTGGCACACCTGTTTCAATCTGCATGCTTTGAGCGACCTCAAGGACTTGAGCAAACTTGTAGCTTCTGCAATCAATGCCGTCGTAGCCTCAGTGCTCCCCGTCGAAGCTCCACCACCGCTACCGTCCTTCCCCCCTTCCCGACTCCCTGATGCCTGCGAGCTCTTCAAGGACCCCGGACTCGGTTGAGATGTAGTCGTAGTAGCGGCCTCAGACCCCTTCGACCCGTCAGGATCTTCTGCGCCCTTCACTGGCGAATCTTTGGTCGACGAAGCTTCTTCACCTTCGCCACCTTCTTCTGATCTTTCTGATCTCGCTCTCTACGAGTTGGACTCTCCTTTGACATGTGCCCCTCTCCGCTGCAAACAGAGCACCTGTTCTGCTTGTTCATGCCTTCCCAGGAATGCAAATAGGTACACTGATCACCCCTTCAACATCCCTGAGTTGACCCCCAAAATCTTCACGGTGTCTTTGGCTTCTCATCTGCGGAGGCCAAAGAATTGAATGCCGCCACCTTCGCAGCCGACCCCCCTGCAGTAGTTGCATTTGTGTTCACACTTGTTGTAGGCACCTTGATGAACCCACCACCAAGGCCAGGTCCTCCGCCTCAGCTTGCACGTATTCTGCATACTCCATGATGGATTCCATCGTAGGGCACTGATCTACAGCCAGATCTTGCCTAGCTGTAGCCATTCGAAACGAGACCTGAGCACCTCCATGTCGACCCAAGGCCTCCGTCACCCTGTTCAACACCTGCGCCAAGACCAGAGGATCTGGGGTGGTCAGACCCAACTCCTGCGCTCGTTGGATCCATCGCCTCCATTGGCGAATCCCAGACAAGACATCAGCCACTCCATGACCCACCTTCAACTCCGTGATGCTCTTGAGGAGTGCAGTTCTCTCAGCTGAACCGCCCGGTTGAAAGATGGTGTACAACCGAAACAAGATTCCCAGGCAGCTAACCTTTCTGGAAGCAATAGCATCTTTTCGAACTTGGTCAGGGAGAACTCCTAGCAAAATGGCCACTCCACGGCGCTCCACCCTTTCATAGCTAGGGTCCAAAGGGCGCTCAACCTTGAGTCTCAACCTCTCGAGCAGTCACTGCCGTTTGAGATGGCTCCAACTAGTTCCCCCTTTTTGCAGCCCTGGTGGACATTCTAGGCCATGTTGTTGGTGACCTCGACCATCATGCTGAGTTGTGAAGCCACACCATTCACTCCCGCCCCAGATCCAGTCGAACCACCCGTCGGCCTCCCCGGCTCACGGCCCGCACTTGGAACAGATTCAAAGGACGATGACTCACCACCTCCCGTGACCCGCTTGATCTCCTTTGCAAAGAGGTCCTCTGCCTCCTTGAGAACTTTCTCCCGAATGGCCTCCACTTCTTAAGGTAGGATGGGGATCTTCGAACATCTCCTGGAAGTGCCACTTCATGCTCCGGCCTGCCTTCAACTGGGTATGACCGAGGCTGTGAGCTCCAAAATGGATTGACATTCGCCCCACTAACTGGCGGTGGTGTAGCCATTGAGTATGGATCAAGCACCCGTGGTTGTGGTCCCATGTCCGCTCCAGGCGCATAGCTCACTGGTCTCCCTTGAGGTGGAACCGGGCATTGGGGCGATCCCAACATGCTTCCATGCCCTCCATGAACATCAGAAACACTTCCGGCTAGGTGTCCTAGATCGTGGTGATGTAAAAGTGGAGCTAAAAGACCCTGCCCTTGAGGATTGCCTCCAAATTCCCTTTGCAGCACTTCCAGCGACTGTCGAGCCGAGTCCAGCAATCCCGGTGCCGACTCGATCGTGACCTGCCCTGCCCCAGACTCGCGGCCCATGGTTCGACCTTCCGGCTCCCTGCTTGGTCTTCTCGACCGAGGAGCTTGCCGTCGCTTGAGTCGCTTGCCCTGGAGCCGCCGCTAGCCTTCGAACTGCCGCTGTCCTCACAGGCACTGATGCAGCCCGGCTTTCCCGTTCTTCTTCCAGCAGCGCTTCCAGCCGCTCATCCGCTGCACCAATCCGCAGCGCTCCTGGTCTGTCACCAGGATCTGCCACCCGCGCCGCGTCCCTTGATCGCCGGCGTCGCGAATTGAAGTCCGCCATGGGGACCAACAACCTCCAAAAAAGGAGGGTGGACTTACCTGACTTGCCTTGGGCTCATAACCTAGGCGTCCACAAACCATGGACAAAGCGGACGTGCTTTTCTTGAGCCATGAACAGCGTATGTTGGTGTGCTTTACACCTGTCCAAACTTTCATGAAAAAGCGGGGAATCACAAAGCCAAACCACTCTCATGTCGGTGAAAACGCTGCTGTCACCCTGGGCTCCAGACTGTCGAAGAGCCCCAGAAGGGGTGCCATGATGGCACGAAAAGGCAAAATTTTTCAAGTTAAAGTTTTGTAAACGTTTGATTGGCAGGATCGACCCTATGCCCTGCGTAGGTTCGGACTTGATGAGACATTGGTTGCCATGGATTGCTTGAAGAATCAACAGTTTGTTGAGGAAAGTGGGGTACAGGAGCTTGTGCTGGTCACATCATCTTCGTGGCAAAAAGAGAAGCACATGGCGGCATGTAGACCATTGGCTTTGCAATGCACTGAGCAGGTTGGTGCCGAAGCAGGTTGAACCCCATTGCCCATTGTTTTCTGTTACTCTGTTGGAAGAAGCCAATGGCTCTGGAAGACGGTGTGTTCCCAAACCGTTGCTGGTCCGCTATCCACTCCAGTGTCCACGCCTTTCCAGATGCAGAAAGTCAATGAACAGCTTCCTGACAAAGGACCTTTTCAGGACTGACTGTTTCTTGAGGGACCTTTTCTGGCTACATCAGTCTGCATTTGCGGGGAAGGCCCACTTGGCCACGTCCTCAGTCGCCATCATAGACTCTGACCACTCCAATGTTCAAAGTCAGCACAAGAACCTCCTACTAAACGCAGTTTCGTGGTGACACATGGGAATCAGCGTGAATCAGCTCCTACTTCCACCTGTAGGAAGGCCATTTGATCCTGCTTCAAGCGGCCCTCTGAAGGATTCCTGGATGCTCATTTCATTCTGCGTCGAGCTGTGATTTTGGTGAACCCCCCTCTCCAGCAAACTAATCCTAGAAGCCTGGCCGCCAAAAACGACAACAGTGTTGTAGCCCTGGGATGCGTCCCAATCAAGCCGACCTTGTGATGCTTCTGACTCCGATCCAACAAGTCGATCACAGTAGAAGTATCTAAGAATCTAAGATTTGCTGCAAGATACTGCAAGTATCATATTATGGGTTATTCCCCTCACATTGGCCAAGGATCACTTTCCTCCTCTGCCAGGTGCTGGAGTGGATGAGACTCTCGCCAGTGGTTCTTCTGTGTATAGTCCTGCTGAAAAGAATGCTTCTCAGTATCCTAAATGCTATCCCCTCACTCCCAGAATTTGACAAACTCTGGATGCTCAAACTACTTTAACCAAAAACTTAAAGTATTGCAGCATTGCATCTTCAAATCCTACGAACATGGGCAGAGAATAATAGCCATAGCCTTTTTGACCTTGGGCTGTACTCAGCGTAGCCTCTAATTTCTTTGAAGCTCCAACAAGCAAGTGGAGTCAGGTTTCTTTTGAACCGCATAAGAAATACCGGGACCCAAAGCAAAGAGTGCGCTAGCGTGCTCCTGAATGTTGGCGGATTGAGCCCTCAGAAAGCGCACCAATGAGCTGGTCTGACTGCATGCATTGCTTTGAGCACCGCGTCCAAAATTGCTTTGTGCTCCCAGTTAATCATGTTTCTGTCTCACATTTAAGATTTCAGCCGCCAACAACGCTATGCAGGTCTTAAGTCCACAAATACTGAGAGTCCGGAGGCAAATTCATTGAAAGCGCCAGCCAATCCATTTCAATACACCGTTTCCAAAGTAAGTCAAACCAAGCAAGTGGCACCTCTTTTGGTGCAATTTCTGCCTGTGAAAGCCGAGGAGCTCTGCCACACCATCGAAGGAGGAAAGAGCGACACCTGAAGTGTGAAACAAAAGTCTGTCCAAGACGTCTTTGAATTTCACATAAATGTTGCTCCCCCTGTAACTTTGACGGAGTGGGGATGAAGCCCGTATTGGCAGGGTGTGATGTGCAAAGTCACACTGCAGAATCCCATGACCATGGCCAACGTCTGCAGAGCTACTTTTTGAAATAGAAAGAGAGTCAGGTCTGCCCATTCTCAATTTGCCCGGGAACCATTTTGATCAGTTTGTTTCTTGCGTGATTTGACCTGAATTCTTTTAGGCCCTGTGAATAATCTTGCTGTCTTCTCTTCTGACATCCCCACCTCGCAGCCGTGTCAAAGCACGAAAAACGGAGCGCTTCTCCTCAGCAACTTCTGCCTTCTCCAACTGATCAACCTTGCAGCTGTTGCTCCAGGATTTGGCCGCATTTGTTATTTGAGGTACATGATTCTATGAGGTTTTGGACTCTGCGATTGACAAGGAGACAAGACTGCTGATGTACAAGAAACATTGTGACTTGCTGCATCTTTACTACCAAACATAACGCCAAATGGACACTTCCTTCATATTCCTTCCAACTGATACATAGTGACTAGTGACTGGTGTCTTCACATAAAACATACCCAGTCCAATGGTTCTGGGGCCCACCAACCATGGCATTGGTCTCGTTGATGGAGCTCTCAGTCAGCTCCTGCGCCAATCAGAAGGAAATGGTTCCACTCGGTCAACTCCAAAGTCAGTAGTGCATGAATCTGAGAAGGTGAGGCGCGGAAATGATTCAGGTTTTGATGTGTACAACTCCAGTGCGGCCTTGACTCGGGCAGTGACTTGTTCTTTTCGTATGTGGTTGGGCGATGTCATAATTTAAATGACATACAATAGACTGGATGCAGCACTTCTTCGCTTTCATGTGGTCCTGGGCAGTGCCTTGGCGGCCGAAGGGCTCAAAGTTTGCAAAAGGCATTGGTGGCACCTGACATTTCTGGCTTTCAAGTGCAAAAACATCGAAGGCTTGGAACATCTTGGAAACGAGCGAGAAAATATCTCAACACATATTTCAAGTAAACATGGTTCAACGTTTTACTTGTGCGCATTGGTATTCACTTCCTTTTCGGAGAGCCACACTGCCCACTCTATCTGGTATAGTATAGGATATGCCAATGCGTGATGCTTCAAGATGCCAGAGCCCAGTTTTGGTGCAGCACAGCATTTTGTGGGTGTTAAGCATTATTAAATTGCAGATTTGGTGCAGCACTTCCCCCACCTCCACCACCGTGCCACCTCCACCCCCGCAGGTTCTTGTGGTTTGGCTGTTTCGTTCGGGCTTAATGAATGGGTGGAGGCGGTACCGGAGTAGGTTGTCTAAGTAGGTCTGGTCACCTGGTCCGCGCTGGGACCAAGTCTCCTTGGTCCTCAGGTTGCCTGCTCCGCTTGCCTAGTCAGGCCTAGTCCGGGCCTCCAGGTCCCCTGTGGTCGTTTTAGTCTCGTGGGTTCCGATCACTTGAGACGAAGGGAACAGGGCAAATACCTTCTTGATGCAATTGTTGGACTTTGGATGCTGTTCTTATTTCTTTCGATGCAGCTCATTGCTTTGATACATACCGTTTGAAACACTGTCCATTTTGCTACAAACAACAGCATGACATCATCTGCATCCATCTTATTCATACTCCTACTCTAACATACTTATCCCCTGTCTTGATTCAAAGAAACCACACCGCTGGACTGGACCATATCAAACAAAAGTGCCAAATGCCGATGGTGTACCTAGCTAGGTAACCTTCAGCACAAGTCACTCACACGCTGGCTCTCATACTTGCATGTTTTTGTGATGCCCGCAGTCATCTGTACAAGCACTGCCAAAAAGTGAAATGGCAGCAACACCAGGCGGAACAGCACTGCTCACTGCTTCCAGCACACATACTGTGGGGCAAAATGGACAGCATCATCTGACATCTTCATATGCAGCTTGCTGTCTGCCTTGATTCAGTGATTCAGTGCAAGAATCCAGTGGAAATTCACTTGGTGTACTCCTTTAGGGATTCAGGCGCGGGAATCTTAAGCCAGCCATGCTTGGTCTTTACCACCTTGAACTTTCCGTCTGGGTCGTGTAGCATCTTCTTCTGTCCTTTCCACCCTCGCTTTGGTCCTTTGCAGTTTTTTGGACCGCGCTCCCAAGGTGCTGAAAACTCCATCGCTAAGTAGGTTGGAACCCGTTTGCCAGACAGAGTCATGCGTGTCCACTGGGTATCATGGCAAGGGTCAGGGCAGCCGACCATTGCTAGGACGTGACTTTTCAATGTGAAGTTACCCTTCCAGCTCTCTACATGCTCCTAGCTGCCCAGCGCGAAGGCCAAGGCAACATAAACATGCGCCGGACATTCAAACACGTTGTATGAAAAGTACATATGCACACTAACAAGCCCTGGTGACACTGTACCACTGAGCAGTTTCTTGCCGAGGGGACTATGTACGTTCAACTGGTCATCTTAAATCTTGGATTCAACTTAGATCAAGAACCTCTGCAGCAGTCAATCGAGCCCATCTATACCCAAGTTAGCTTCATAGTCAGCCTTGCAAACTTCCGCACCTATACGCGTACATGCAACACAGGATCACCGCCCACTTTGTATCATTCTTTATGGGGACTAACACACACACACACACTTATAGAAGTGCGTACTGACTTGAAAGCGGTTTGCTACACGCCGGCCTAGGTAACCAATTCCTAAGGGTACAGGTGAAGAAAACCTGAAAAGAAGTGGAGGTCCATCAATGTTCAACGGCCATCAAAACCAAAAGCTCCGACGGTCACGCGACAGGTTGACGACGTTCGTGCGTGACTGCAAATGCATTCGCACTTTACCGCAGCCTGAGAAGACCTGCAAACAGCCTGAGACAGGGCGGACCACTAGAGTCAATGTGTTCATCATCTTCTCGCAGGTACGTGCAATCTGCGTCCAGATTGCATATCACAGCAAACTTGAAGTGACTTCGTTGAGCGGTGACTTTAAGAATGCCCACCGCTCCCCTGCAAAAAGTTCAAAAATCAGCAAAACAATCCTATAGGATCCCTGTGATTCCAAGGGGCACACACACACAC
>CAXAMN010007369.1:53393-96448 GCA_963970005.1 Durusdinium trenchii | reverse complement strand
GCCACGTACGCGGTGCCAAAATGGCTGGCAGCTTTGACCGCTATGGTCACGTAAAGGCATGAGCCAACTTGGAATTCAATACTTCAGCAAGTGTTGGTAGTCCGGCATGAAATCAGCGCCCCAGTGACGGGGATCACACCCTGCACCCAAGTGGGACGGCAGAGCGGCACACACTTTGACATTGGGTTTTCAGTTAGCTCAATTCACCGAGGAAAGGAATGGTTCAACGGCAAGGTGAAGAGTCCGAGCACTTGAAGGTGTTTGAACAAAGCGGTTTCAATCGCATGACTGCAGCTGCAAACTCGAAGTCAATGGAACGCGCCTGAGGGAAAAGGTTTTGGGGAATAGCATGAAAGGACCATGGAAACAACCAAAGAAGGAGTGGAGTCACCGCTTAATCAAAAGTTGAAGCAGGTACACATCAGGACGTCTCCCAACGCATCACCAGAGAATGTGGACGTCTTCGTTGGCAGTGATTCCACAAACTCTGTCACGGCCCCCTGCGTGCAAAAAACTCTTGGAAACAGAGTGTGACACACACACACACACTCAGCCGCTTTGCGTCGCTCTAGCATAAAAAACCTAAATAGGCACCTAAAACGCCTTAGAAAAGGCAGAAAAACAGAAAGAGCAGCGCTAAAAGGGCAGGAGAACAAGATAGGTGTAGTAAAAGGTGAGTACTTAGCCCTTGACTGGGGCAGGGAAACGAACCTCAAGAGCCACCTAAAAAGCCTGAAAGAAAGCCCAAGAAACGACGAAAAACGCAAGAAGGAAAGCGGGGGGCAGGGAGGGGGTGTATGTCCATGTGTGTGTCTGAATACATAGCACTCTAGTTTTACTGATTACTTAGCGGAAACTAATTAGGTGCAATAGTTAGGGAGCGGGACTTTAGTCTCAAACCGCCCTGGTAGAGTAGACTTGAACAGGGACAACGGAGGGAAAGGCACCGACACACAAGTGTGTCGAGTACCATTTCCCTCTGTTACCCTAATTAGGTAGAGAATAGAACTCGGGGGGGGGGGGTTGTTGTGGGGCAACTCAAACGATCAGAGTCCATCGGTCTCAAGTCGGTCGTAATTCCGTAGGCCCGGCGGCGTGGAATTTTGGGAATACAGTGGTGAGACAAAGTCGGACACTTTGACACTGGGTTTTCAGTTAGCTCAATTCACCGAGGAAAGGAATGGTTCAACGGCAAGGTGAAGAGTCCGAGCACTTGAAGGTGTTTGAACAAAGCGGTCTCAATCGCATGACTGCAGCTGCAAACTCGAAGTCAACGGAAAGCGCCTGAGGGAAAAGGTTTTGGGGAATAGCATGAAAGGACCATGGAAACAACCAAAGAAGGAGTGGAGTCACCGCTTAATCAAAAGTTGAAGCAGGTACACATCAGGACGTCTCCCGATGCATCACCAGAGAATGTGGACGTCTTCGTTGGCAGTGATTCCACAAACTCTGTCACTGCCCCCTGCGTGTAAAAAACTCTTGGAAACAGAGTGTGACACACACACACACACACCCGCACGCGCGCGCGCGCTCAACAATCGTCTGCCTTTCTACACGGTTCCCCCAAAAACGAAGCCAGGAAAAATGCCGCCGTTCCAACCTGTTGATTGAAGCGAACTTCATGCTCGTGTTGCACGCAATTTGACCGGCCTTCGCAGTACTCGTATTAGTGCTCTGCTCCTGCACCATCCCAACTTAGGCCTTCGAATCATCACTTGGGGGTATAGCTGCTTCAGCCTGTCTCAATGATTGCTGGTCACTCCTATTCAGCGAGAACAATGGACATGCTGGGAGAAGATTGTGCAACAGTTTTGTGAGCACATCAGAGGTGAAGACGTTTGGGTTTAACACCTGCAATGCATTCAATCCCAGCTCCTTGGCGCTGACGTTTGGCAAAATGACCTTGAAGCCATCAACAGGTCACAGCAGCAAGATTCCCCTCTAGCAAAGAAACAATGATGCAGCTGCAACATGAGGTACAGTAATTCAATGCAATTTGTGCATTTCCTTCCAGGTACACCATCCGCCCCCTTTTTTGGCAAGTCCACTTTCTGAACTAAACTGACTTAGAGGGTCAAGAGTACCAAATGAACCCCGTCTCGCAGCAACGTTACTTTTCTTCGACCCCCCCCAAAAACCAAGATTTTTTTTGACCTCAAGCTCGTGCAATCTGCAAACGGCATTTTTGAACGAAAGGAATTTGACAGGTGCACGTGCTGAGGTGAGTCTGGCCCGAGCTGTCATGCTTGGTCGAAAATAGCTTGCGCTTGCGACATTCAGGAACAAATTGAACACACTTGGTGGCTTTGAGGTGCCTCGTCTGTGGAACCCTGCCTGGCCTGGTGATGCTGCTTCACTTCTGCTGATAGTGCAAAGGGTAGAAACCACAACCACCTCGCTGGGCGATCTCACATGCAGCTCTTTTATCAGTCTCTTATCTACACTATTCACTGTCCCTGTGCGGGTGCACTCCGAAGCGGATACTCTTCTGCTGGATGTGGCGATTTGACATGCTAACCGTTAACTCACTTCGACTCATCATGTTCTCGGGAGGGAAAGACCCGCCACACATATACGTTTTCTGAACTAACCAAATACTTTCATGATCCCTAAGGAGTCCCCTTGGTGGGGCTGACCCACATCTTTTAGATACGAAAAAACATCAGCAATGACACCAACAAAGAAATATAAACACATGGTGTGCCGTGCAAAGGTGTTATGTTCCCTTTCCTAACACGTTCTCTCCGTCTGGACATTATATGGCATTTGGAATACGCACCTGAACCTGAATGACCTTCAATAACATACTTGAAACATCAGCTGGCTGAGGTTTGCGCTGACTTGTTATGACTTCAGTCTGCTGTACGCTACAGTATGCTACATGGTTTGACACCTGAGTGAATGCTTGGTAGTGAGATGGTGTCATATGATTCTTTCCATGCAAAGCTGATGGCATACGGCATACAGTTTTACGACATATATTTGAGCTAAGCCAAAATCCAAACGCACTGTCGTGTTGAACCGGACCCTGAGTTGGTCTGGACCACCGAAGTCCCCTCTTTATTTTGTCTTTCCGCTTGACTACTGAAAACAAACAGCTTTTTGAGCAACTTGTCGCCGTGGCATCAGATGCAAGCCACTAGCTGCTAGCTAGAGATCAAAAATACTTGCGATGTTGCAATCAAAACAAAGGACAAACGAGGATCCAACCAGAACAATCAAGGAACATAAAAAAGAAACAGTGCGTGCAGTAGCAGCGTCAATAAAAGTAGGAGTGGAAGAGAAAAACAAGTAAACAATCAATGTACCAGCAGTAGCGGTGGTGGTGGTGGTAGTAGTACTAGTAGTAGCAGCTGCTTCCTCCTCCAAAAGTTTCCCTTGGGTGGCTCACAAAAAGTATGCAATGACTCTAAAATGTTCATTCGATTGGGTCACAATTTGTACGTTCTGTCTTCCTGCGCAGTAAAAATCCACTTCGTTTGCAGAAACTAAATTCAGCCCAGCCTATCGGATCTGTCTTTCTTCCTTTCTTTTCTTTCTCTCTTCATTGTATTTTTTTTTGTTTTCTTTTCTTCCTGATTGTTTGTCTTTTCATGCCTCTCCCTTGTCATTTCTGTCGAGCACCTGCAAACGAGCTTAAAGGGTTCCGTCGATCGTGCCTCATCGCCATTCCAGTTGGGCTACGCCCCAGCTACGTTGCTAGCCGAGCGGGCTATCGGACGGAGCCAAATCAAGCTGCATTATATATATATATATCTATATGGAGATCTATTTTAAAACTTCACTTCAACCAAACCTGAAATCTTTGGCTCACGGCCAGTGGTAAAGTGAGCTTTTTGTAACACGTGAGTGCTGGGCAGGTCACATCATCGTAAGTCCTCTGGTTCCTCTTGTACTCATTGGTGATGCTTGTGTCAGGCTTCAGTCTTGAAGAACATGGTGACAACTCTTGAATGTATTGTGACTTAGCATTAGCAACACTTTGCCAGGCAGCTCGCTTCAATACAAGGTCATCAAAGGATTGTGATTGATGTCCTTCCTCATCTTCCCCTTTGGGCTCCAACTGCCACTCTCCAAAGCCTTCAATCTTCTTTCGAAGCCTCGAAGGATCCACACAAGGTTGAGAGGCGTCTTGTAATTAAGCTCCTCATTTCACAGCTTTAAAACTTTGTTCCTTTCTTGCTTTGGTCTTCTTTGGCCAGTGGATGGAGATCCGGACTAGTTTGCTGAAATTCGCAGAGTCGAATATGTTCCATCCGAAATGGGGAAAAACAATCAAGTGCTAAAAAAAACATGTAAGGGCCTTCATCCGACATTCTCAAATCATTTAGCAAACATTTTCAAGAAACAGCAAGCTCACACTGTGAATTTCAGTCGACTCAATCAAGTTCCGAATTTTAATGCAGGATGTTCCGCTGGATCTCCGCACTCAACATGGTACGTGCTTGCACTGTCAGCTGATCCTGCACCTGTCGATTGGGCATTGTTCAATCAATGCTGCAATTGCGTTCATTTGCTGATGTGGAAGCAAAGCTGTCCAAGTGGAATCACGAAGAAAGTCAACACTTCAGGGATCACCTCAAGGAACCGCTCTAACTATACGACTATAGAATATATATATAAGTCTAACACTATAGACTATAAGTTACATACGTATAATATAGCTCTTTAGGTTCTACTGAGTGACATTCCTGGGCCTCTAACTGATGCAAACTGTCCACACAATTAAATTGACAGGTTGTGCTTAAACATGTTGCCAGCGAGAGGCAGCAGGCTAGGGGATGCTTTAGCAAAATATAACCAAATGCAATTTCAGCAAAATGAAGCACTGATGTGACACACACACACAAGAAAAAGAACAAACACATCTGCGCACAGGCTGTGGGACCTCTCCATTGAGAAAGCTGGAAGAAGCTGCAGCAACAGGCAATGCTGCTGTCAGTACAGCTATGTACAAGGAACCGTTTGGATCTGAGTATCCGTTGAACTCACCCGCTCAAGCGTCCTAGACAAGAAACCGACAATCAGGACGTTCACACTCAAACATGTCTCCCTGGAGACCTCAGCCTCAGTCTCCTCCGCCTCCTCCTTCGTGACACGATGCGCACATATACAATGTCGAACAAACCAAGGATGGATGTTGACAACAGTCCTCTTCAGAGTGATCCGGAGGAGAACGCGGAACCTCAGGCCATCAGCATACTATCATCTCCCCTTTGCTGTCAGCTAATCCATTCCAGAGCCTCAAAATTGACTTATATAGAACATTATAGAACAGCAAAGAATCTTATTGTTTAAGTTTAGGCTTGGGGTTTACCATTGCTACGTCGGATCTTTCTCTCCAACAACGGGCTTGATTACTAATCCAACACAATCTCTGTTGTGGTTGACCGCTGACTCCAAAGTTTCTTTGGTATTCTAATCTTGTCAACTGTCAATGGATATTAGCATGTGTTGCCTCCTTTGTCAGCCAAGAACATATACCTCTTCCACAAAAGCACAAACGTACAATGCCAACAGCTCGAACAAGGGTGTTGGCCACAGCAGGCCTAAAGACCCTTCTGAACTTGGTCTGTCAAGGGAGCCTTTTTGGGGTGATAAGAAAAACACCTGCATGATCCTGGCACAAGTCTAAGCTCCACAGTAAAGTATATAGCAGCTTTCTCGATATCTCAGCCAGTGGTGACTTTGTGGTGAAGGATGTCAACTGGAAAGCCTGAAAGGCTCTTTAGGAGTACCGAATAGTTTTCATGAGACACCTTGCACTGTGTTGCTCGGATTTCAAACACAGTTGCTTTTTGGAGCATAGAACACTTCACGGATGTGATGTAATTACAACACTTCTCACTCACTACTGCTACACCTGCTACTGGTAGCTTTCTCAGCTTCCAGCACAACGGCGTCCGCGCCCACCTTTTGAAGTTGAACGGGCATGAACTTGATTTGAGTATATAATTACAAAAGCCCTTGGGGCCTTTGAGTGTCGCCATTTTCAAGTTTCTTGCTTCTTTCAGCCTCTTTCTAGTGAGGACCCTCAACTGAAATAAGGAGTATATAGTTATAGTATATTATGGTTGAACAAGCATGGAAAAGTAGTTGGCCTAAATCGCTGCAAACTTTTTGTCCACTCAACTTAGACAATCAATGTAACATAAGAATATAAATGAGAGGATGTGATGCAAAAGCTGTGGGCCAACTAATTAATGCAATAATGCAAGCAAACGACGGCCTCAATTTAATGGTTCGAGTTCGAGGTGCTTTTTTGGTTTTTAGTGGGTTTTCAAACATCCTTACGATCCTTATCTTTTACAAACAAGCCGTCCCAACAAACCGTTCAACTCAATGCAATCTGCAATTTCCTTCCTCGACCCAGCAAGTCCCGGCATGCCTGGGGCAGGCTTTGCCAAACGGCCATCCTGCGGAGCTTTCGATTTGCTCAGCAAGGCAATTCACCAACTCAACAAGAACTCGTATCCGAGTGGAGCTTGTGGTTCAGGTGAAGTCGACCTCAAGAACTCGGCACGTTCGTGTATGAAAGGATATGAAAGGATGCAAACAAAACCGAAATGACCCAGCTGCCCTAGATCTTGAGGTGGTATATGGTGGTATCTTGATGTGTCAATTGCTTTGGGCCACTTGTTCACGCTAGAAGCATGCAGCTTTATCCGACAGTTGAGGCTTTGGCAGTCACATCCCCCAAATCCATCTATTTAAGTGTCTTCTTACCCAGGAATTCCTGCAGCTGCGCGCTGAGCAAGGCCAAATTTGCCTCGATGTAAGCGAATAGCGAGCATCTCGCTTGATTTTCCAGCCCTATTTGCAACCTTTGTTATAGGATGTCATATGATTCTTTCATCTTCTTTCTTACCTTTGCGAGTTTCCTTTTTTTGCACGAAACATGATTGAGCATTCGTCACAGATTCGAATGCTTCCCATGCGCTGGCTGCGCTTTCCATTTTCCTCCTGGACTCCAGGTTTTCAACACAAGGCCAACATAACAATTGAACCATTTCCAGAAACACAATGGGCAAAAGAAAGATAACACTTGAGTGGTGTCTCATGTTCTTTCAATAGCATACAACGACCTGGTCCACCTTCCATGAGTGGAGTCTTGTCACGTGGACACTTTTGGGATTGAAAGTGAGGACTCTGCCTCTGCTTGCCGGAGGAAAGCCGCAATGGAAGGACCGCGGAGCTTCATTCCGGACATTTGCCCGGGGCGACCTTTCAACTGGTGCAGTGCTTCGATTGAACCTCCAAAGCGGAGAATCCCAAAGCTTGGACCCAAAGAGAATGTGCATCAACTTGCAAGAAAAATAGATCTACTTGCAGTAAAAGCTAATGCCACAACTGCAGTATGAATCGACCGAGGAATTCAAAACCAAAGGATAACTCTTGATTATCCGAATCAGCGCCCTGGCACCAAGCAAGCCACGGATGTGGCTGCAGCATTGCATGTACCAAAGATGCCAAACGCGACCAATTAATCAACCTACAAGATCCTAAAAGACCAAAAGGCTTGAGGGGTGTAGGCTATTCGGTGGTACCCAGCGGTACCCCAAGTTCTACATGTCACCCGTCAGAATACCCAAGTCTGATTGTCTGATCGAAGTGCCATTCAGAGAGCTGTCTCGTGACTGAGCTCGGAACCTTCCACGGTGTTTGTGAAAGAAAAGCGGTGTAGCGGCGTGCGCGAGAAGCAGGCGTGCGCAGGCGTCTCCGTAGGAAAAGCGTATCGCGCAGTGACCCCAAATCAAATTTTCTAAAAGCCTGTCTGCAAAAAGGCAAAAAATGGAAATCCAATCCTGCTTCAACTCATGACTGGTGCTGGTTGTGCTTGTCAATCCCTGAATACAGTGATTGAATATATGTCAATGGAAGCCTATCTCACATAGCATGTCATGCGGCTTACTTTACAAACTGTACAAGCTGACATCTTGGAGGGAAAGGCGGGAGGGCTGTGCTCCAGTAGCTGTCAATCAAAGGCCCAAGACAAGGTGCTTTCGCTGCTTTGCTGGAATCCACATGATCCTGAAGACCTAGAATGTACTGTCACCTAGCAACATGTGTAGCCTTGTCACTCTCTATGATCTGGACACAATGTCCTCATAGAACAATCCAAGTTTATGAGTGATGACAATTGCACAGTTTGGCTGGCTGACTGGTACAAAAAATATCATCCACTGGTACAGAATATCGAGGTACATGTGGTTTTGGGTCAAGAATTAGATATGGCCCAGGGTTCTACAGGTTTTACAGTTAGGTCATGTTACCTTACTTGGGTTTTGGGAGGCTGAGGCTACAGATTCTTGACCCGCTAATAGAGCAGGATATGTTTTGCATGGTCAAACGTGGTGAGTCGAACTATGCTCCGCTGCCTGCCTCTGGCCCTACCACCCAATATCTTCACCGATTCTTTTCTCAGTCGAGAGGAAAAGATCTCCTATGATCTCTTCGGTTTTTTTGGTACGAATTCTGGTCGCTGCTTCTGCGACTGTGAGTCCTGCCTGAACAATTACTCACCATCGACCAAAGATCATGGTGCGAGTGCAAAGTACCTCAAAAACAACTGCTCATCTTAAAGCTCTTTGTCAGAATTGCACGGGCAAAAGCGGTATGTCCCACCTTAGAAGCAACGATTTTAACATGGCAATCGCCTGGGTGAATAAAGTTTTAGATTGATGCAAAAAATAAAAAAAATGAAAACATGAGCCTCACTCCTGGGTGCTCACACTTGGAACCGCACGGCTTGCAACAAAAAACATAATATCAATGCATCAATAAAACGGTCGTTGAAACTGATGTGCCCAGCTTAGCCACTGTCCCCAGCTTCTGAGCAGCGGCTTCCGTCTGGCCCGCTCCAACCACAATGCCGCCCGTCTGTGCTGGGATCATACTTGGCGCCCCCTTCTTGGGTGGTCACGCACTCCTGACCTGCCAGGGTCTGGTCAAGCATAACCAGAACTCCTTCTCAGAAATTACAGGGGGACCTTGGCTGCATTTGGCCATGTAAGATTGTCGGGGTGTCTTGGTTCTCTACGCTGCAATCAACGCCCATTCAACCCAAATCTAGCCACTGCAAGTCACTGGTGGCAGAAGCGCACATATGTCTATATGTATACATGAAAGAAATAACTATTTATAAAATATATTAGAATCTTTTGAATGGCAAACACATTTTGCTGTACAACATATGATACAAGTCACGACAAATCCTGACCTGCGAGCTTGGCGATGTCCTTGAACTCCTCCTGCAGTTTAATGTAAGGTCCAGCTCTATTGGCGCTTGCTCCACATATCAGTCCTTTCGCATACCCAACAAGAAAGTCCCTGACAAACCATTCTTAAGCTAAGGTGCGATTCCAACAACCATACACTCCGGGATCCAATTGAGGGGATGACAAAATATGAGAAGTAACAACAAGAAGCGACTAACTAGCAACTAGTGAAGGACATCAAATGTGTTTGGCAGGATTTCCAGGTCATCATCGGAAACTGCTCGAAATCTCCGATGTGTTTCCTTCCCCAGTGCCTCGCTTTTGGGCCAAACCTCCTCGGTGCAACCATCCCGCGAAGCGCAGGTGTGCTCACAACTCCTCAAAGGAGAAGGATAAACACTTTAAAGGGGGCTCAACTTCTTTTCAGCTCCTTTTCTTCCTAATAAGGGAGAATTTGAAGCATGTAATTTAATTGAGATGAAAGAACATGGACAAATGAGGAAAGGCCGAAGATCTTGCACCTATATAACTCCCTGGAGACCAGCCACAGTGTGTTGCGGAGATTTGTTGTGCAAAGAACAATCAGCAAAAATGGAAATCTTAAAGGAACCATTTCGACAAAAAATCAATTTTAGAGTGAGGAGCCTCTGGACTTCCTCTTGACTTAGAGTAAGCAATGTGTTCTGGAAGGAACGTGTGACATTGGAGGCCAACCGATCTGACCAGGCAACGGTACAGCAACATTGACGGTTTTGAAACATCAAATGAGGGGATTTCATCTTGCAACATTTCTTTAGTAGGAGAACTGGGTGCTCACCAAGAGTTCAACATTTGTCAAAATCATCTATATAACTATAAATTCTAGGGTAGCTCAGATCTTGTGCAACCATCCTTCTTGGTTACTCAGTCCGATCAGTGACAATTGCAAGTCGCACATGGTTGCATGTCAATATGAAACAAGGAGAAAGGATGAAACATGTATAGTGGCGGAATCGGCCCAGTTGATTGTTGTCAAACAAAAAGGTCAGGCCCATCACCAGCAGGGTGATCCTGGAACATGAATGGAGTGCTTCTCTGGCTTTTGTGATTCTCTCCTGTTTGTGTCAGACCAGGGTTGTGGTAGCTTGACGGTTTCCATGAGAAGCTTAAAGAAGCAAAATGATTACAAGGCTCTAGAGTTTCTAGAGCAAAACCTTTTTAGCAAAGGTTCGTGCCGGCATTCGGGAGCGAATTTCAACAGGTTTTATGACTTCTCGCAGGCCCTGAAACATTTGCCGTAGATCCAGCTGTTCAGTGACGACTTTTTGTTGCGACATGTTTCTCGCGCCAAAACAGTCCAAGTTTCGCTCCGCCGGCACCCTTCACCCATGTCACTGCTGAGACTGCATGGAGCAAAAAGGCCACCATCAGGGAACGAAACCTTGGCTTGAAAAGAGCAAGAATTGCGGTCTTGGCTATCACACGGAAGCCCAGCAAAGCCCAAAGAACAAATCGGCTGGACATATGGGAGAGTCGACCACGTGCTTCAATGCATCAAGTTGGAATCAAAACCCAAAGTCCAGATACTGTCACCGTGCTTAAAGCGAGCTTTTGCGAGTTGTCTCTGGTCCCTCCAATTTTGTTTTGGGACTGCAACAATAATGGTGGAACATGCTTTGTTGAACAAGGGACCCTTATTGAACTGGGCACTGTAGACTTTATATAGTAACAAGAAGCTATTAGAAACAAGTGCCACGCTACTAGTAACAAGTGCCTTACTAGTAGTAACAAGAAGCCATTAGAAACAAGTGCCACGCTACTAGTAACAAGTGCCTTACTAGAAGTAACAAGAAGCTATTAGTTAATTTAGTTTATGATTTTAATTCTAATAGCTTCTTGTTACTTGTAGTAACAAGAAGCTAATAGAACTGGGCACTGTAGACTTTATATAATGACATGTTATTTTTCCCAGAACTCCTCGATGCAAACTTCAGCAACACTGTGTGCATTCTTAGTTCATGTCAAGCTCACTGGCTGTTGCAGAGCTGCCAAGCAACATGGCTTTGCTTGTGCTGGTCACAAGGAAAAGAGGCAAATGGGTTAAAAGAGCTTTGAGCACCAAAATCCGCCTCAGGTTGGCGGATGCACATAGGATGAGATAGCAAAACTGGCCAGCCACAATAATTCAACACTCATAAACAAATTATCCTGAATCAAGTTCACGGGCAAGAGCCAGTGTCTCCAGGCGCTCCATCTCTACATTCTATGATACTTGGACATCCAGCGCAGCAAAGGCTTTGGCTTCTTTCTAAGCCGCCTCAAGAATTGGTTTGCGCCCTCCGAACACTCAATGATGGTGGAAGAATTGAACAAACATGAGTCACACACTTCAGCCAATTGAATCCCTCGAGCGTCCACTTTTGTGGCTGCCTTGGCACCTGGACTTTCAAGTGCAACCTCCTGGTGCAGGAATCAACACCCTTTGACACCAAACGCCATGGCAATGTCAACTGCTAAAGCTCCTATAACCGCAGTAGCTTGACAAAATGATCTGAGTAGAAAATTGTTTGGCTGCGCCAGATTAAATAGTTTAAAATACAGTATATAGTCAATATACTAATGGTTAATTCTTGCACACATTTGCCCGCGTTTGCGGGAACATGAGGTGGTCGCGGTACACCCGACACCCCGTGTCCAGTATTTTGAGACGGATTTGTTGCAAGTGCGGCACCGCCGGCTGTCATTGAGTCAAACGACGACTGAAGGCATGATACAACCATGTCTTCAAAAGCCCCTAGTAGCGTCCTTGCTCCTAGTAGCGATGCCCTTTGCTCCTAGTAGCGTCCTTGCTCCTAGTAGTAAGGCCAGGAGCCCCTAGTAGCGTCCTTGCTCCTAGTAGCGACGCCCTTTGCTCCTAGTAGCGTCGTCTTCCTTAGGGCCATTGAGGTACATGATTATGAACGTTTGGTGGGCCTAAAGTAGGCCAACCGTTTAAGAACCAACAAACAAGCTTGCCAACAAGACTGGAGGACGGAGTATGTTTCGAGCGTTTGGACAAATGGTTATCAAGAGACACCATGCTTAAATTACTTGCATTGTCCAAAGGGTATTCAAAACACCACCGGTGCTGCATTGCTCAAGCTCATTGGCCACGCTCAGAAAAAAGTTCCTCAGAAACAAGCTGTGACTATATATATACATATACTGGCTGAAGAATTCTGGCCGATAGTCTGAAACTACAAAATACATCAAAAAACAAGATCATTTACTGGAATTGATTCCCAAGTAAGTCTCCAAAATCTCCATGTGGAATTATGAGACACCAAGGAGAGCTGCCAAAGAACTGAATTCCAAAGCCAATCTTCCTCGAGGCTGATCACATCTCAATCTCTTTGAACTTCACGTTGCCCTTTCCTTGGCTGACCAAATGCAGGGAGGAAACACTTGAAAAAGCAAGCTTTGCAAGTTGATTCGTGTGCAAACCCGTCCAACACCAAGATCCATTCGGCATTTCAAGTTGTCTATCATGATGTAAGGAGTCAACCAAAGGCTACTGCTGTATTCAGAACATTTTGCTAGTTGGTTGTCATCTGAGTGTGCATTGCCAGGCAAATCAACTACCAACACACTTGCTGTCTTAACCCCAGTCTAGACTAGCTGGCTTAGGGCTTAGAGTTTGAACCTTTTTACAAAAGCTTGTGCACGTTGCTAGGCTCTTGCTCTGCTCACCGTGTATGCCAAGACTCGAAACACCTCCCGAAAAATGGTACCATTCGGATCATTCGCCTCTGGAGTCATTAAGGCTGAGATCAGATTCAGAACTCGTTCAGATCGTCCCTCGCTGACAGTGTGTGATTGTCACCGACTGGACCGACGGTCTCAAAGCACCAGTGCATAGAACATCATAGAACATATAGACATATAATATAGGTCACAGGCCAGAAATACAGGCTTGTTCAGTACAGAGTGGATCTTGCAGAGTCAATTGTGGAATTGTATACCTTCAAACAAACTAAACCTCTGCAGTTCGTGGAGTCCTTCGGCATGGGACGTTGGTGGTGCAAAATAACAAAGACACCTGAGGCGGGTCTCCCAAAGGCCTCGAATTGAGGGATGGCAAAGTGAACCTCTTGGTATAGCCGTCCAAGCCTCAGTGGCCAATGTCCAGTCCCAGAAACACCCTCTCAGAATTTGATGTAGTCCGCCTTGCTCCCCCTGCAAAATAAGAACTATGTTGTGGCACAGTTAGATATGTCCTCCAAGAAACCAAGGATGTTGAGAGTGAAACGCAGCTGAGACCATCCTTTTTATCTGTGAATCACGGCAGATAAATGTGCATGCAACAGCTCAATTGTTGGAGCTTGTGAGGAAGATTGCCTTGCTAGTGTATGTGGGATGGTGCATCGGATTGGACTATTGGAACCGATAAAAGACAGTTTGAAAGACACACATATTTGCGAGGCTCATTAATTTAGCCTTGTCAATGTCTGTGATGAGCATGGGAAATACTACTCAGGATTCTGGATTCTTGGGACGTTAGGAGGTTGGAGTAAATAATGGATCTTCAGGTTGTCATACCTGAGAAAGTACATGAAAGCACTGATATGATCTGGCAAATTTTGTCACCTGCAGTTTCATTGTTCCGTCGACACAACAAGAATTAAGGAGCAAGTGACCCTTCCGGACGTCTCGACCGCTCTCGCCTCTCAGACACCAAGGCATTGAGAAAAAGATCCGCGATGTCATGAGGATCCTCAAGTCGAGAGTCTGAGGGTTGTGAGGCCTGCAGGAGTTTAAGCGTTGAGGTTCTGTCAGTGAGGTTCAATCTGTGCGTTCGGCAACTTGATTGTGCTGCTTTCTTACATATATATATATATATGTATATTATATCCCTGTTATTAGTAGTTTTTATTTTGTGTGTGTGTGTGACAAACCATTTCATAGACCAATCCGACATTCTCGCGCCTCCATGCTTATGACGACAGTCTGGGGCCAAAAATGCTATGTCAAAGAAGGGTTAAGTCTCTGTGACAGTGCACAGCATTTTCTCTTAGTCGGTAAACAAAGGTGGGTCTTGATTCGAGCTGGACCACCGTCCATGCACATCTTATGAGGTATCCCAAAGACAGGAACACAAGCGCGCAAATGGGAAAACATGACCACTTGAAGAAGCTGCAGTAGCAAATAGTTGTTTTGTCGTGGGCTTGGCAAATAGGTTCGATTGCAGCTGGCATTTGCATTTGCTGACCACATCACCCCACTAGCACTCCACGGCACTTCACCCTTCTTGCAGTTCTTGCAACACAAACTCCCACTGCAGACAAAGGTGCGCAGCCAAAGGCACCACAGCCCCAAGCTCCCAAAACAATGGTGCTCGTCTGCGGTGGGTTGAGCTGGAGCTGTTTGAGGGGGGTGGCTGGTGGCCTTGGTGGAATTGCTGTACCTGTGCCATGTCTCCATTCCGGGGCAGGATACCCACAAACTTCAGAGATTTGGAACACTTTGTGGGATTAGTTAGTTCAAACTGATCCTGGAAAAATTCACACATTATCATTGCCAATGCAACAGCAGGTCGAGCTACAGCCGGAACCTTGCACGCTCGCCCTGGGGCTCCAAGCATCGGGCTGTTTAATGAGAGGAGCCAAAAGGATGGCCTTCATTGTGTTTTGCCTTGGCAAAATGGTTCCTACTTTGCAACCGTATTCTGCATACTGTAGTCAACTTTCTTGCTTGGAGGAATTGCAATGCTCAGATCTCATCATTGTTACCATTGGTGATTACAAACCAAGCACCTTTTCAATGTTCATCCTGAATGTTGGATTGGGAGTAGTCAAGTGTTATGGAACTTGAAACAGTTTCAAATCCCTAGTTAGACCATTAGACAAATAGATTACTCTTCCTACATTTTTTTTGGCTGCTGTGTCTTTCTCGTCCTTGTTTTGGGACTGCTCGTAAAGCATCAGTGTTCCAACCCGTTTGCAAAACTCTTCGACTAGACACCTTTCTATTAAAGCTAGATCCCAAAGTCGGATGAAACTGTGGGGATCAACACACCCGTGAGGCCCCTCTTGATTTCCAATTGGTTCACCCAACAATGGAAAGGTGTTGGGGAACTCCATTCCTCCATTCTTGTGCAGAACGAGGCTGTCACACCATGATTCGTTGCTTGTCTCCATTTTTGTTTGCCAAACGAAAAAGCTGTGCGGGCTCTCAATTCTTGCATAGATGCAGCATTTGCCACGCAGAAAAGACTCGAGTCCTTCCATTTGTTTCCAAACCAGGCCACTGGTCCCATGACTAGGTGACTGTCACGACATGATACCTTTCTTGCATCCCCACACCGTGGGCAAAGAATACACTTGTCAACTCCTTACTGTTTTGCAAACAAAACACATGTTGGCAGGGATCTCACGAATAAGGTATGTCTCATTTGTTTCACTCGCACACTTATAAAAAACATCGTTTTTACTTTCACCCGTTTGAGGTTCAAAGCTGGTGTAGTGTCCTTGGGTTTTCCTTGTGCTTCCCTTCTTTCCTGCGCTTGTCAATCTTTGGTCTTGGGACTTTGAGCTGATCCAGCTACTTCTTTTGTGCCAAATACAATTCTTTCAAGGGCGAATAGGATAGAATTCACCACGGAACCACTGACTGACTGAGATTCCTATTCATTTGCATTTTACATAACTTCCTTGTGTGTCACCCGAGAAATTCATCAATACTGCATACCCTTTTTGCTTTCCTTCTTTCCTTCGGTTGACACGGAGGAACTCAAATGGACACTATAGACGAAGGTTTCCTCCTGAAGGGCAGTTCCTGGACCAAACATCCTCGGGAAACTCTACAGTAGCCACTGGCCCTCCCTCAATTGCTTGAGCATGCTTGAGCGGGTATTGACTTATCAAGATCCAACATAAACCATGATAGGATTTGTATTTTCAGGCTCAACCACTAAAATACAGTCAAATTCCGCTAAGCTGCAACTGCTAGCGCTCCTTTTTGTCGCGATGAGCTGCGTGCTTGAGCCAAGAATTGGCATGGTGCGTAAAAGCTTAGCTTTAGGTGATGTATTTCAACACCCCCCTCTGCTTTCGCAAGCGACGCGCGAATTAGCAGCTATGATCGGGCTAAGCCGTGATGCCAGCGTGGATCTTCTTTTAAAGATCACTCTATGGCACACGCTTCAAATGCATGCATGCAGCTCGAATTTAGTAGGATCGCCAGTTCCCAGTTGACCACCGTCCATAGTAGTCGCGAGTCCACCACTGCCCTTGGTAGAAGGTGTAGTACCCCCAGCGATCGCCATCTCGATACTCTCGGGCATCAGCGCGAGCTGTGCGGAGAGCTCCCTCTCTTTTGCATCTCTCACAGGCACGGACTTCGATGTTGTGGTAGATGCTGGTGAAGGGATCGGTGGCGTCTTTGGTGCAGGTGGGCGCTGCAAGGTAGTCGGTGGACTTGGTGGGAATTTTGCCGTAGGCATCTGGCGAATGTCAATCGTGCCAATCGTATTGTAGCCAGCGCTCGGTGAGCTTTCACCTTCCGGTTCGGCTGTTGGGGCGACCCTCTGGCTTGGTGCGGCCTTTGGTGGAGTCTTTGGCGCAGCGGTATGAGCTCTGCTGACTGAGGCAGCGACATGGGCTCTGCTAGCCTTTCCACGACCTTTGGCTGCATTTCTCTCAGCCGCCCGTTCGCTCTGCTGACGCTTGTTTTGCACAAGCTGTTGAGCAACCGGTAAGGAGCTGTCAATGGTTTCGTGAAGCTCTCTCAATGATGGTACCTCGACGATTTCCATGACACAGGTAAAGGTCAATAGGTTGGTGCCTTTGCCACGGGTCTTGCGGTGATCGCAGAGGTCCTGGAATTCCTTGAGGGAATAGAGCTCACGCTTCCAGATGATCACCCAGTGAGAGTGTTCAAAGCGTTCCAAGAGACCTGGGTCGCTGCTGGTAATGTCCGCGATATCTTCATCCACATACATCAATTTCGCGAAGTCCAGGTCGTTTGCGGTTCGCATTCCCACTCCGAGATCAACCTGAGAACGGGTGCGTGGTGGCATGGGAAGATGACCGTGTGCCACTATGCCTCGCAATTGGATGTCGAGCAATGTAACGTTGTGCTCGGTCATCCGCTCCACGAACTGCACGTCGTTCTCATAGCGGTCAGCCATCGAAGTATATCCCAGGCCGATGGCTCTCTTCAACTGCTGTCTTGCTGTTCCGATGTAATCGCCTTCAGGGCTTCGATTACCTCGGGCAGATTCCTCGCGGAACTGCTTGCTTTGACTGCCGATTCTCTCGATGGTGTCAGCATCAAGGTACTTGTAGCCAAGCTTGTTGAGCAGCTCCTTTCTCTTCGCGAGGATGCCACGCTTCACCTCAGATGTGCCAGTGATGTTTGTGTTGCATGCAGGACACACGATCGTGCCACTGACTAGGTTTGCCCCACATACCATGGGTTTCCAATATTTCTCTTCCCAATCCTTTGGCCACCGGTTACGAGGTAGCTCAAGCCACGTTGGGATTCCATTGAAGGTTGCTTGAACATACGCTTGAATTGCATCTGCTTGCTCTTTCCCATACCCTGGTTGGCAACCGAAGGCATCCAAAATCTTGGCAGCCTCCATCGAGGCGGGGCTTGAGCCGAGCTCAGCGAATAGTGCGTGGTCTGAGTTCTCGTCCCTCACATTGTTGCCCTGGAATACTGTTCTCCCTTTGAATTTTCTTCTGGGATCGTTCTCTGGTAATTCTGAACCTTTTTCATAGCAGGCCTCGAATATCCTACCCAGATGAACCTTCTCTCCCTTTCTTCGGGCCTCCTGAACAATCTTGTGAAGTTCACGGACGAGCTTCTCATCCCATACACCTTTCGTTCTAAGCTTGTTCCATTCGAGATCAAGTGCTTCTTTTGCTTTTGGTGTTCTTGCAACTTCTTCTTTGGAAACGAGCCTCGCCACTGCTGCCCACATCTCGATATCCTGCTTGAATTCGAGGCGCTTGATATGTTGTTCAAGCATCTGCCGGATAGGCTGTCGGTGGGCTTCATTGACGGCCCCCCTGGTTCTGGGCATGCAGGGAACTGCGAACGACTCATCCATCAATACCTTCTTTCTTGCTGGGAGCACCTCCCATTGGCTACCAGATGACTGGAGCGTCGATGCGGCTTTTGATGAGGAACTGGTGACTCCTTCATCTGTCTTTTGTTCTTCCTCACGAATTGCTTTTTCCCTTTGTCTTGGACCCATCATTTTCCAGAGTTCCGAAGGGATGCTTCGTGGCCGCTTCGAACCTTTGTAGGTCTTTACAAGCCTTACTCCGTCATAGTGGTAACCATCCGGCACGATCGACCCGTCGGGCATAGTCTCCCCAGGTTCGCGAGGCTCAGCACTGGACTTCTTCATCTCGACGTCAACTGGCGGCTCCTTCTCCTGGGCAGATTCCACTACGGGGTCAGGCGCGATGGATGGTGTGTACTCCAAATCAGATTGTTGTGGAATGATCGGATCAGGTACAGGAGGGATCACACGATCAGCAATTGGCTCTGGAGGTGGCTCAAGGCTGTCTGCTTTTGCTTTCAGCGGAAACACATGGGTTTCAGAGGGCAACTCCAATCGCTTGGTGCGTTGAATGACAACGCTGCCATGCTCCAAATGATAGTCGATGGCTTCAAGCTTCGTGACAAGATACTCCCCTCTCCACACAAAACCTGGCTGAATGTGATACCCTAGAAATACTCCTTCATTCGAGGTTGGTGAAAGCTTGCCTGCAGTGTTGTCTGCCCTATCAGGGTTGTTCCAGAATAACACTTTGGCACCGAAAGGAATGCACATCCCGTCGAACTCCGTACCGAACCTCAACGACCATGGACTGTCCCCCCCTGACAACTGCGGGTTAGCATTGACGGCTATGGCAAAATGCTGCATCGCCATCGGCCACATGCACAAAGGCATCCCTGCTTCCGCAAGGTTGGACCGAGCCCCCTCCAGCATTTGTTGTATTTCGCGTTCCACGAACGATTTGCTAGAGTCCACGTACTCTATTGACGTTTGATGCCTATAGCCAAGTTCCTTAATAGCGGCCTTCAGTTCCCGACTATTATCCGTGTAGATCACCTCAACATCATCTTTTCCGTTGACAAAGTGGTTGATGGCAAAGGTGCAATCTTCAGCGAATCGAGACTGGCTTGGGTACACATACCGGAACTGCGTGTGTATGTCTTTGATGACCAACGCGACCTTCTCACCTTTCATGCCTTCTTCTACGTTTGCTCTGATAAGCACGTGATCGGCAATGATATGGTCTCCGAATCGAGTTGTGTCAACCCTTGCTTGTCCGCCCTTGGACCTAGCATACGGTGCAAGCATACGCGCCCTTTGGCCCGTGCGGCAGAATGGGTTCTTTGGGAAGTGAAGAAATTGGTGCTTGGACGACTGGGCTTCGACGATGAGGTCGGCTGACTTTCTGCTCCTCACCGCTACTACCTCCTCGTCATCTGGATTCACACCTTCATCGATTCCCTCTTCTTCGTCCCTGATAGGCTTGGAAACGCCGGGCAAAGCTAAAAGCTTGCGAACCTTGGCTGGCTTAAAAGACTTTGTGCTGACAACTGGACATGAATCATCCAAAATGGGAACATGACCATCAACTTTCAGGACGACTGCTTTTCCATCTGGACGAACGAGGAACGGTGACGACCCTGCCGGCCAAACGAAGCTGTACCCCTGATCCATGCATCTTGTGCCAACCGAAAGGACCGACGGTGTTTGCTCTAATATGTAAGGAGTGATGGACCCTGGCAGTGTGTTGAGATCGATTTCAGCAACTGCATTAGACTGTGTTGAACCATTCGCTGTGATGAAGCTGATCGGTTGTTCCGTGCTACGCCTATTGTAAGCTCCGACTTGGGACAACATGGACTCGCTAATCAGGTCCTGCTCGCTTCCAGAGTCGATGAGCCATTGATGGCGACCTTTTGGCGCAGGCGTGGCGACGGTTGGTGGCATCAACGCAATGTTGATCTTGCATGGTGCTAGCAGATTCCTACAACACTTGCAAGTCAGACTTTCAAGGTCATCAACACAATTGAAACCACATGATGGTTGAACCGGATTTCCGAACTGCTTCGCAGCTTCTTGCAATTTTCTGGCTGCCGTTTTGGCATTCATCAACACATGGATTGGGTCCGACTTCTTTGCTGCTTCGGCAGTAGTGAGGACATCGTCATACTTCCTAGGACCGTGAACGACTGGGTTGCATCGACCAAGAGCATTTATCTTCTTTACTCCTACCCTTTTACCGAAGGTAACATGTTTCTCATACTGTGCTGCCCCTTCTTTTGCTGGGCTACGATACGAACCGAGCTTGCGGCGAGTAGCGCTGCATGCATAGCTTGATCGAACACAGGGAGTAGCCGACTTTTTCGGCTTTGGCTCCTTCTTGGGCTTCGGAGAATTCGGCCGAGCTGGGTCCTTCGGAGCAGCTGCACTCTTCTTTTCATGCAGGTACAGACACTTGTCCCCACGGCGGCAATCCCCTCGTGCAAAGTAGAGAGTCTTTGCCATTTCCTCTTTGTTGAGCTTTTTCTTCGGGTCACGACTGGGCACACGAGGTGTCCTTTGTCTTGAAGGTGATCTCTCCTTCTTGTCATGACGGTATGGGCAATCCTTTCCCTTTGCGCACTTCCCTTTCACGAGGTCCCCACATGGAATCTTCTTTTTGTCGGGAGTTCTTCCCCTTGGGGGCGTTTTCTCCCTCTTGGCTGGGGGCACCACGGGTAATCCTGCCCTGTCTTTGGGATTGTTCGGCTTTGGTTGATTCTTGTCGACAATTCGATCTCGATTCTCCCTAAGCCTTTCGCGATCGATCAGGTCTCGGATGGCTTTCACAAGGAACGAATACGTTTTACTTGGGTCACCTTCCTTTGCCCGATCATAGGTGTCAATGTCATACTTGAGTAGCGTGCTGGGACGGATCTGACGGAGCAAAACATCACGAAGGACTGTTTCTTCGGGCTCCTTCTTCATACCGGCCAACACAGCATCCCAGCGATTGATGAATTTCTTGAGGTCAGCAATTGTATCTCCAAACTTCGCTACCTTAAATAGGTCTTCTAGTGAGTAGAGAGTACCTGCCTCCTCAGACGTTTTGAAGTAGTCATCAAACATGAGAAGTACTGTTCGACCTCTGGTTTGATTTCCCTTCTTCGCTTGCTCTTCCTTATGGTTAAGGATTCTATTTCCCAGGTCGCCGCGGGCTGACTTGGTGAGAGCAGCGGTGAGCTTCGTGTCCAAGGTCACGAACTTTCCTGGGTTTTGGAGCTTTGCCTCGAGTTCAACACGGGAGGGTTTCGGATCCCAAACCTCCATGATCCACTCCCATGCTTCATCGGGCTTGTCAGACGACGATCGAACGAGCTCACGGACCAAATTCTTCCATTGGCGGTAAGTCTCGGGTGTGGGCATGTCCGGTATGGCAATCGCATCGGCTTCTTTGACCCTTGGCTTGCCTTCATCGTCTTTCTTGGACTTCATTTCTCTGAGTAGTTCCGCGAGACCACTCATCAGCGCGTTGGCATCGCCTGAAGAAGCCGGGACTTTGCCATCGACTCCTCCATCGCCAACGTGAGACATACGTTCGTCGGCCGTTTCACGAGCATCGACGAATTGTTCGTCCTTGCCTTGGGCAGGCTCCAACGCTGCAGGGAGTGGTGCTGTTGCAGTCACTCCCATGATAGAAATCACCAAGTTTCTGGGCAAACTTTGCATCTAGCCTCGCCTTCCAGTCGATCTCTATCGGTTGGGGCAAAGCCTCGCGGCCTGCTGGCTCGGACAGCACTGGTGTTGCCGTACCAGGCAGGTGTTGCGGCGCTTCAGCTTCATGCCCTGGGATCAGTCCATCGAGTTGGTCTTGCAGTAATGCATTAGTCTCTGATGCCTTTTGCAATTCCTGTTCAAGACGTTCTTTCTGCTCAGCCCACTCGGTCTCCATACTTTGGTGTTGCCTACGTTCTTCTTCAAGGAGTGCTCTAGCTTTGTTAGATGCATCCTCTACCATCTTCTCGAACATAGATTCCAGCTCCCTCATCTTATCGTTCATCTTCTGTATGTGAAGTTTCTCTGCTTCTGCCTTCTGCTCCGACATTCTCTTTTGATGTAGGCTGTCTGCACTAGCGACCTTGGCCTGACTTTCAGCCAACTGTCCTTCTAGTAAGTTGATCCGACCTTGCATGGCCAGAATCTGCTTGTTGCAGACTTCCCTTGCCTGATCGATTGCAATCCTACATTGCGAGCCTAAGGCTTGAATCGTTGGTTGCGTGATCTCTCGATGCCTTTGCTCTGCTTCGAAGCGAACGGCTTCCTCATTTCCTGAGGCAATCTGGTGAACATTGTTCTTGAATAAACTGGAAATATGCCGTGACGCCTTCAGATCCCATGACAACGTCTTCGGGCACGAGGTTGCCCCCGGCGGCCTGTGTAGCATCGCCGGCGTATGGGATGAGGGCGAGCGCGGCATTCACACCATCGTCTGTAGCCATGGCAGAGGCTACGGCTGATAACCTGTATTTTCAGGCTCAACCACAAAAATACAGTCAAATTCCGCTAAGCTGCAACTGCTAGCGCTCCTTTTTGTCGCGATGAGCTGCGTGCTTGAGCCAAGAATTGGCATGGTGCGTAAAATCTTAGCTTTAGGTGATGTATTTCAACAGGATTCTCATGTTCATGTATGATTCTGAAGCCCGAAGGTACCACTGTGGGTAGACTGGGAGCCCAGCATGAGGCTTTTGTCGTATGGCTCTGGTGGGTCAGCGAACTTGAGGTTCCTCAGTCACCCAACTCGCTGAGCAGGATATCTTTGGTTGTAGGAAGGTCAATGCTTATGTTGTGGGAGAAGTAAGTATGCTCATTCCCTGTGCACGAGTGTGCATCCAGCACGCAAGAACTGATAGTTTGGAATCTGCCGACAGCAGTCCATGTTTTCCTTGTATACCCTTGCCGGTAGGAGATCTCCTGATGCAAGTGATGGGTACAGGTGGTGCAACCCGAAGGCCATTTTGGGACTAGGAAGATTTGGAAAACCCTCCCAGATCCGACTTTTCCTTCGACACGCTCGGCGTCTACAGTAATGCACTCTGTGTAGAATACCCGACATGGTTTTTGTAAGAGGGGTCGTTGATCTAAAGCACAGTCAATAGCTGAATGGTGTTCTGCTTTCCTTTTTGCTAGCTGCTCTCAGAATGAGTGTGAATGGGACAGTGTTCTGGCCCTTGGTTGCTGAAGTAGCTAGCGCTAAGAAAAGGAATGAAACTTTTGCCTTTGTTTTACAACCTGAGACATGATCGAACGTGAGAGCCCAGCAATGACGTGTGACGACTTCATTTGAGTCAACAAGGAGGTGAGACGACTTGATCTCAGCATGGAATCCAAAAAACAATTTCCACAGCAGGTGCACACCCGGCAACAAACCAACCATGATTTTAGTATCTCGCACATATCACATGTCAAGTGGAACAATCTTTACTTCGGACTGGAAAGCATGCGCCGTGGCGGACAGTGGCCGCTGAGAATGACATGAAACACATCCTGGCAACTGCATGCAACTGCTTCATTTGGGTTGCGCACGGGGCGGCAGCTGCAACCAAGGAGACCGACACCTTAAGGGGCGAGTCGGCATTTTCCAAATTGGGCAGGTCAAATTTGTTCATGCAAAGCAATTGAACTAATGCCAGTGTCGCACTGTCGTTGGTGCCTCAACGTTCATACTTTTCAATTTCAGTTGGTGGTTCATGTCGAATTCCATGTTCCTGCAGCTAAAGGGTGGAGCCGCTTGACATTGTTGGTTACTTTGGAATGCTCTTCGCGTCCCAATGATGTGAGTTCTGACCTGTATCGACCCTGTGTTGTGGGTCATTTTTCGTTATCATGGTCAACGGGTGGATCTACACAACCCAGTGCAGGCACCTCAGTCTGTTGCGTGCAAATCCAAACAGCAACAAACACAAAATTTGGAGGCGATGTGCTTGGCTGTCCGAGCCCTTACAGAAAGACATGGTGTTGCTCAGAGAAGCCGCAGTATATCCCACCCAGCCTGCTGCTTCTTGTCAAGCAAGCCGTATCCCAATGACTGCAAGCGGCAAGATGGGGTGTATTCAAACTCTGACAGACAACGAAACATACAGCTTAGCAGGGAATGGCCATGTCCTGTCCAATTTCTGGTTGAGCTGTACTAAATCCCAAATGTCCAGTGCGCTCTGACGCATGGATACGCATGGTACGTCAACTCAACACGTTGAAAAAATTACAACGCGCGCCAGTTGCCTCATCCCTCTAGTTACGAATCTTGTTCTCAAACTCGTTGGCAGGGGGAAAATTGTGCCCTTGCCTGGCGGCCCTCCAAGGTGCACATGCCGCCAAGCACCACTTGCATAGCGGGACTTTAGTGCCCACAGTCCCAACGCACCCCAAGCCGCCACCATCTCGACAAGTGCCTCATGCAGCCAGCGCACCTTCGACCGCCCACTGTCTGGTAGCGCTGGACGTGGTTGCGTTGGAAACCCTTTTCTTGATGCTTGGGAATGACTTTGTGCGCTTCTGGGCGGCGTCCCGTCTCCCCACGCTTGGCTTTGCTCGACGATCTTGAGCGGCGCTGTCCGGATGGCGCGGCGGCTTGAGGCATTGCATCTGGGATGGTGGCCTCGCGGGCTTGGGACTGTGGCCACTGAAGTCCCGCTATGCAAGTGGCTGCGCGACCGGACTTGGCGCACGGGAGCGACGGGGTAAGTCACGCGGGGATGGAGATGAAATTCTTCGTGAGGGGAGTCACTAGCGTGCACTTAGGTCTGGAAACATGAACCATTTCTGAAAGAACCCTAGCTTGAGCACCGGCCCGACCTGTTGGTCAACGCGGGGACACGAGCCGCACAGGCGGGGGGGGACCACGGCGACCGGCGACAGGTATGAGTTCTGTGAGTATAGAGACAAGTCGATGGCGCGACGCGTCTGCAGGTGAGTTCAGGCGGTGAGTTGGATGTGGCGACATCGTGACTGTGGAGCTGCCCATGGCAGGGTCTGGACCAAGTTACGCGCGCATCCAGATCCACGACATCGAGAACATTCGAGAAAAGGTCCAAGATACAGGATTTGGTGAAGAAGCAGAAGAAGCAGAAGGAAAAAGTGGATCGGGGGTGATGGATGGCGTGAAGAAGTGGATCGGGGGGTGATGGAGTGGTGGCAGTCTCATTTCCCTCGCTTGCCAAATGATCTTCTGGCGGAGAGAGAGAGAGAGAGACACGGCGACCCAGATCGCAACAGCCTTTTGAACTGGTGAAAAAGATGGAGGCAAAAGGTGGTGGCGCGCTGCGCTTTTTTGCGGGGAGAAGGCTGAGGAGCGGAAGGAGCTGGAGGGAGTGGGCGCGAGGTGACAATGCTGGGAGTCACGCGTGAGCAGAGCTGGAGGGAGTGGGCGCGAGGTGACAATGCTGGTATCACGCATGGTCGTCCGCATTCTAACAAAGGGTCGATTGCTGCTGTTGGGGGCGCCCCCATGCAGAAGAGTGTCAAGGATGGGAATGCTGCAAGCAGCGCAGTCTCTGTCCACGGCGGGTAGATCAACGGCGATGCTGCGGAGGTGGGGACCTACGGGGTCTCCAAGCGGCCATTGCCATCACCCAACGTATTGACATGGCGGACCCGACGTCTTCGGCTTCAAGCTACTTCGAAAACCTGGAAGACGTTTCCAGCTAGAAGGCTCTAAATGGATTGCGGACCTCATCAAGACCATTGCCGCGAAGGCCTCCTGGCAGCGGTTCATGTGTTCGGAGCACCCCCAATCTATGGGAACGGCGTGGAACGGCGATGGCGGTGACTTCAAAGACGGCTGGTTTGGTTTTGAGCGGGGTATCCAAGGCGGGAACTGCATCCACGCCATCAAATAATACAAGGGAGAGACAGTGGGCACGGTGCTAGCTGCTAGTCTTTCTTGACGGGGCATGCCTTTTGATGCCTCCGCCACCCAGGCACAAGTTCCTCATAGGGTGGAAGGGGCCACCATTCAGCAGTCCATTTGGTGGAACAACACGGTCTATGACAAGATCCAGCGACTCCTGGAGGACGAAGCCACACGAAGCCACGCTTCATCGCCCTTCTCAAGGAGCGATTTTATTCTCATGGCCAAGTATGAGATCTGGCTGGTGTGACAGACACCAACATGGGCTCGGGTTCAGAGATTCCAGAGATTCCACCCAAAACGTGGATCAGCCCCAATCGACGTGCAGTTGTTGGAGTGCATGCGTGGAGACTCAGACTGGAGGCGGGGGACCCTGCCCAGAAAAGGCCTGTGGGTAGAGCTCTCATTCTTTTTGGTGAAGGAGGGCCATGCGGTGCCCATCTATGCCAGCGAAGCTGTCAGGGGAGTGCGGATTTGAGCACCAGTACTTGATGGTCCCCCACGTTTGAAGAATCCTGACACCAAAGGCATCTCACTTTACATTTGGCTCAAGGGAAAACACCAGACAGGGTTTTGTGTCGCGTGGTACCAAATCCCAATCGTCGAGTAAGCTTTGTTTGACGCATGGTCTGTCAACTCAACAGTCGAAGCGTTGAACAAGTTATGACAGTCGTCAGCTGCCTCATCCCTTTAGTTGCTGGAATCTTGTTCTCAAACTAACATCGCTACTCCCAACATTGAAGGTGGAAAACCGTGGACCTTCATTGATTCATCAGCATTCCCGACCATTGAGGATATGGCTCCAAATTTGGTTGCTTCTTCATAAATCCTTCACTTAATCCTTCGTGTGCTTCTGTCATACTTTGTGATTTTTGTTGTCACTAGTGGCATCCGTCTGCCTTGTCAAAGTATGGCGGACGGTGTTGTGATTTTCGACATGATTCAATCGCATCGCCTCACTGGCTCGCCCGATGCAGACCTCCGGCGTCCACAAGACCTAATAGCATCGTTGACATACCAACTGGATCCAACGGAATGATTCAAACAAAACGCCTATCGAGTGAGTCTGTATGCTGACGAACAAATGTGCTATACTTGAAACGATGTGTACTGTGCCTTCTTTTTCTCTGATGCTAAAGGTTGTGGGACCAAGACAAAGGGCAGTGGAGTTGTCTACACCTGCAATAGGTCATAGTTTTAGTTCTTGTGCTTACCGTCTGACCTCCAGGTGCGTCTTTTGTCAGAAAGTTCTAGCTTAGCATTGATGAGAGTGTGATGGGCCCTTGAACACAAACTGAACACGCTGGTCATTGCATATATAATTGTGTTGCTCAATTCATGCCATCAAGTGAACAAGCGAAGCCAAACACAAATCTGGGATCCCAGGCGTCGGAATACTTGGCCGGCAACTTTGGGTCGTTGCAGGTGCAAGGGCCAAAGGGATATAAACCCTCCTGTGACAATGCAAGCGTGAAAGGGGCAGAATCAGAGGTCACTCCTTGTGAAATAGTGTCAACACTCAATCTGACAAAGTGCGGTGAGCACAACTTCTTCCACATTAGTTACTTGCATTTGTGCATCACTCAAAAGACATCGGTGGCTCTGTCTGTTTTGCCCGATAAAATATACAATTACTATTTGTATTTACTTTTCCCTGGGAGGAAGAACTGTCGCAAAGGTTGACTGATTGAAGAATGGATTTGTGAGGAGGCTTTGTGGAGCATGAGTTCCCGCCACTCAAACACTATCCACAAGGCAGATGCCTCCTCAAGTTGCCACGGGGCCCTAGCAATGACATGATCGTGTGCTGGGCGCCAGTTCACTTGCGTACACAACACATGTTACCCTCTGCACAAGTCTCGTGTCCCGCTTGGCGTTGTAGAGGGATGTGTACAAAGTGGGCATGCGGCGACAAAGGTCCTGGCCGAGATGCACCTGGTCACCTCAAGCCTCTATAGTCTGTATTTCCAGCAGCAGAAGGGATGGAAAAGATGCAGCGCAGCGGAACGTTTTCATCTTTTTTTGCTTGTGTGTTCTTTTTTGAGAGGGTCTCCAAGAACAGAATCTCAAGCTCTTGTCTTCACCATCCTTAAAAAGCTTCAACATCCAAGTGTTCTTCATATCCTCCAGAAACTGACAACTCAGGCTTTTTGTGTGTAAAAATAAACATGGGAATCTGATCAGAAAAGGAATATAGCTGTGAATATACACAGTCCCTGAGAGTATGAAACAATAGACTACATATATATATATATATAACTATGATATTGACTATATATAATCGTCAGTTTGCTGGGATTTGTCAATGTATGACACAATGACATGCCGCCTCTTCTTGTGCGATGGCTCCGTTCTTGTAGCCTTCGCAATGGTTGCAGTGGATGCGTTTAGAATGTTCAATGCATCAATGTACACCACTCTTGATAGTACGAAACTGAAAAGCTCATGCACTGATAGCAAAGAGTTCTGCGGATCTTGGGACACCACAATTTTGAAAGACAAACATGCGCACACACACACACACATGCGCAAAGGCACATTTGAGCCCAAGTAGCGTGAGTGTTCAGTGCAAGCTGCTGGAACACCCCAAACCACCTCATCCAGGCTATCCCTTGTGCTCGCTCATCTGCTCTTGGCCTCCTCCAACATGTTGGCCATTTGCAAAGTTCAACCCCACCACCTCCGAGAGCGGCCCCAGAACTGCTTGGATCCAAGCAAACCCAAAAAGTGTACCCCCCCAAACATGGCTTTTCAACATGAACTTGGACACCACAGAACCCTTGTCTTCAATGTTAATGGTGGACTTCGACGATGCTTGTCCGACATTTTTGTTTCTTCCAGCGAAACATGAGAGAACTTATGATACACATGTAGCATTCTGCAGGTGTTGCAGATATTGCCAAACGATTGAGCCTTTCCCATCTTTCCATTCAATTTCGTCCCGCCTTCTGAGAGGGGTTGCGTTCGCAGAAGAACATGAGTGCCTGGGCACATGTCCCTGCGGCCCTCATCACTAGGCCTTTCTAGAGGGTTTCGATCCGCCTAGAGAGAAAGTTCTGGGACTCAGTGCGGCCAGCGGTGCAAACATCCGAGAAAGTTCCCTAGGTGAGCTTTAGTAAATCAGTGAAATTGGGCAGCAATCGGGAAAATGCACGGTGCATGGACCCCCCTGGAAATTCACAAAAAAATAAATCCGTGTCTGTGTCTGGGAAACACAAAGGCCCTCCCCGAAGCCCGCACAGGTGGACTTGTCAAGGGCAAACCGCAAACCACCAGCCTGTCACTCCTGTCGCTCATTAACAAATCAGGTTTGATCAAGGCACATCTGCGGTGGTCATCTTGGAAAATGTCACCTGCAAAGCGATGCGGCGGGATGCTTAATCCGAAGTCTTCAAGAGGAGTGTGTTCACACCTTTTCCCTCGGTGCCTGTTGGGATGTGATTGGTATAGACGATAAGCGGTATAGTACATTGTTGATCATTGATCATTATGCAACTTCCCGGACTGGCTGAAGCTAAACGCAAACAAAATTCTCATTCGTTGGGGATTGGTCAAGCTTGACCAAAGCTGAGGTGTCACTAGTAAGGAGTAGGGTGACACATTTAAAAAATGGAGCCCACGAACCCGAATGCAAGCACGTTCCAAAAACTACATATGTCCAAATGACACTCTTGTAGGACACTCTTGTGGGACACTCTTGTGGGACACTCTTGTAGGACACTCTTGTGGGACACTCTTGTAGGACACTGGACACTCTTATAGGACACTCTTGTGGGACACTCTTGCTGGACGCTCTTGTGGGACACTCTTGTAGGACACTGTTGAGGGTCACTCTTGTAGGAAACTCTTGCGGGGACTCTTTTGGGACACTCTTGTAGGACGCTCTTGTGGGTCACTCGTGCATGAAACTCTTGTGGGACACTCCTACGGGACACTCTTGTACGGGACACTCTTGTAGGACAGTCTTGTGGGACACTCCTATAGGACACTCTTGTGGGACACTCTTAGGGGGCACTCTTGTAGGACACTCTTGTGGGACACTCCTATAGGACACTCTTGTGGGTCACTCTTATGGGACACTTTTGTCGAACACTCTTGTGGGACAATTTTGTGAGACAGTCTTGTGGGACGCTCTTGTGGGTCGCTCTTACAGGACACTCTTGTAGGACACTCTTGTGGGACACTCTTGTGGGACACTCTTGTGGGACACTCTTGTAGGACACTCTTGTGACATTATAATTACTCTTGTAGGCCACTCTTGTGGGGCACTCTTGTGGGGCACTTTTGTAGGCCACTCTTGTGGATCACTCGTGTAGGAAACTCTTGTGGGACACTGTTACGGGACACTCTTGTGGGAGACTCTTGTGGGTCACTCTTACGGGGCACTCTTGTAGGACACTCTTGTGGGACAATCTTATAGGACACTCTTGTGGGTCACTCTTATGGGACACTCTTGTCGGACACTCTTGTGGGGCACTCTTGTGAGACACTCTTGTAGGACATTCTTGTGGGCCACTCTTCTGGGACACTCTTGTTCACTCTTGTGGGATGCTCTTGTCGCTCACCAGCGACATGCCGCGCATGTTTCGCCCCCCGGTGGCACGGCGCCACGCAGACGCACTTTCCAGCAAGGCCTCACAAATCCGCATGGCGCTGCGACATCAGGGACGTAGTTTCGCCACACGGTCCGCCACACTCTAGAAGCAAAGGTACCACCTGATACCGCCATTGCAATCATCCCGCTCAGCGACACGCCGCGTTTACACCAGCATGTTTCGCGCTCCCCAGTGGCACGGCGGGCAAACGCACTTCCCACCAAAGCCGCGCAAATCCGCACGGCGCTGCGACATGACGAACGTAATTTCGCCACACGGTCCGCCGCCCACTGGAAGCAAACAAATCACACGATACCACCAATCATCCCGCTCACCAGCGACACTTTACACCAGCGTGTTTCGCGCTCCCCAGTGGCACGGCGCCACGCAAACGCACTTCCCACCAAGGCCGCGCAAATCCGCATGACTCTGCGACATCACGAACGTAATTTCGCCACACAGTCTGACCACACACTAGAAGCAAACACATCACATGATACCACCAATCATCCTGCTCACCAGCGACACGCCGCGTTTACACCAGCGTGTTTCGCCCTCCCCAGTGGCACTGTGACATCACGAACGTAATTCCGCCACACGGTCCACCACAGACTATAGAAGCAAACATATATCACATAAGGCTTTTTTTTTGCTATTTTACCGATTTTCACCATTATTTTACCGATTTTGCTGGGCGTTGTGTCTGTCGCATGACATCCTGTCAGTCATCATCCGCTATCCTGTCGCCTTAAAGCAAAGGGGGGGAGCAGGGCGGCGCAACAATCATATTAGTGGCAATATTAATGGGTTTGCCAAGGACCCCGAAGGACCCTGCTTTGTGGTCCTTGCTTGGGCCTTGGGCGGTTTTTGGCCGCCAGGACTCGTTTGCAAAGTCCTGGGCCCAACCCAATGCCAACCATTGACACAAGGGTATAAAGATAGGACTGGACAGATCAGTCAGTGAAAGTTAATGTGATTTGTGTGCACACTTTGTTCACACTTGCGATGTGGAATGGCTTCAAAATGCCAAGCCGTCCTGACAGCCATTTTGATTGATTGCCCTTTACTGATTGCGTTGCCATGGCTTCTGGGGCGTCAGTGCCTCCGAAGTTTGACAAGTACCAGTGTGGCATTCTCCCTAGAGCATGCCTTGTGGCCTCCCTCAGAGCAATTCAGGGGAGAGAAGGCGACAGATAGCCTGGAATAGCAAATGCGATTCTTGCACTGGCAGAGTGCTTGTGACAGCCTGCAGCCTGGGCAAAAAGATTACCTGGGCCAGGCGGACAATGACAATGCTAGTAAAATCAGAGTGGATGCGCCGATTTTTCAACACACAAAAAGCTATAGACAGACGCTTTAAGAAATTTAACGAGACAGCAAAAACGGCCTCAGCGAGGCTCTGTTGCATTTTGAACCACTGTTTTGGCAACATTTTTGACATTGATTGATATGACACTGGACACGTTCAGGTCTCAAGCCTCGTGTTTTCAGTCAGTGTCAAGTCGCAGCTGCTTTCAGGGTCTCGAACCTCGTCGTGTTTTCAGTCAGTGGTTGAGCTGCAGCTGCTTTCAGGGTCTCGAGCCTCGTGTTTTCAGTCAGGGTCGAGCTGCAGCTGCTTTCGGGGGTCTCGAGCCTCGCGTCTTCTGCAGCTGCTTTCAATTGTCTCGAGCCGCAGTCTGTGTCGAGCAAGGTCTCGTCAGGGTCGTGCCTTGAACTTGCAATGGGCTGGCGTTGGGTGTGGAACAGGTCCAACAGCAGCTCCGCTGGCGGAAGCGGAAGCGGCGAAGGCTGCCCCGCCTCCGAAACCAGCTGCGCCCACGCCAAAGGCTAAGGGCAAAGCGAAGGCTAAGGCTAAGGCCATTAATGTTCCTGCTGGGGTGACACTGGGCTGCGGAAGACGCAGACAGTCATTAGTGGGTCCTGTGTCTCAAACGTGGAACTAGCGGAATTCCACATACGAGCGGATTTTTCTTCTGTGAGAAAAAGAACCGTAAGCTTTCCCAGCGCATCGTCCCTTGTTGACAATTGATAGAGCGGTGATTCATGTGTGGTATGTGCTGACTTTGAACTGTCCTTGTTGCTATGCAAGTTTGGGTTCAAACAACTGTTATAATGAACGTATCATCTGGATCCGAATGCGCCACTCCCTCCGAGTGTGGGAATGACGGCGATGCCAGCCCAGATGGCCTTGCTGCAGAACAAATTGAAATTCTCAATGTGGACTCCGATTCAGAGGCTACTGTATCAGTGCCATCCAACATTCATCCGAAACCCTCTCCAAAAGCTTCCCCCAATGGCAGCGCCTTAGCGCCCTACCGCGGACGGTTGCCAACGGTTGCGGAGGGTTGACAACGGTTGCGGACGCTGAGACAACGGCTTGCGAACAAAGCTCTAACCCCAGACCCCCATGTTAAACGAGAACCCTTCACTACGCATTCGGGAAAATAGAAAAATCAGCATCAAACATATTCAAGATTCAAAAAGAAAAAAAGGATCAAAAAATAGGTTCGAAAAAAGAATGGGGAAGGCACAGTAGTAGTAGTAGTAGTAGTAGCGGTAGTAGTAGTGGTATTAGTAGTAATAGTAGGGGTTGGAGTTGGAGTACGAGTAGGTGGTAACAGTGGTAGTAGGAGTCGGAGGAGTAAGAGTAGGAGTAGGAGTGGGAAAACGAGGAGTGGTTGTAGTGGTGGTTGTGGTAGTAGTAGTAGTAGTAGTAGTCGTAGTGGTGGTAGTAGTGGTAGTAGTAGTCGGTAGTAGTAGCAGTAGCAGTAGCAGTAGCCGTAGCCGTAGCAGTAGCAGTCGCAGTAGCAGTAGCAGTAGCAGTAGTAGTAGTAGTAGTGGTGGTAGTACTAGTAGTAGTAGTAGTAGTGGTAGTAGTAGTAGTAGTGGTAGTGGTAGTGGTAGTGGTAGTGGTAGTAGTGGGAGTAGTAGTTGGAGGGGTGTTAGTAGTAGTAGTAGCAGTAGTAGTAGTAGTGGTAGTGGTAGTCGGTAGTAGTAGGTAGTAGTAAGTAGTAGGTAGTAGTAGGTAGTAGTAGTAGCAGCAGTAGTAATAGTAGTAAAATCGTGTAGTAGTAGTAGTAGTAGTAGTGGTAGTGGTAGTGGTAGTAGTAGGAGTTGGAGTAGGTGGTAGCAGTAGTAGTAGGAGTCGGAGAAGGAGGAGTAGTAGTAGTGGTAGTAATGGTAGTAGTTGTAGTGGAAGTAGTAGTAGCAATAGTCGTAGTCGTAGTAATAGTAGTCTCTTAGTAGTAGGTAGTAGTAGCAGGTAGTGGTAGGTAGGTAGTAGTAGTACTAGTAGTAGTAGTAGTAGTAGTAGTAGTAGTGGTCAACTAGTAGTTGGTAGTAGTAGCAGGTAGTGGTAAGTAGTAGTAGGTAGTGGTAGGTAGTAAGAGGTAGTAAGTAGTAGGTAGTAGGCAGTAGGTAGTAAGTAGTAGTAGTAGTAGTGGTAGTAGTAGTGGTAGTAGTAGTAGTAGTAAGTAGTAGTAGTAGTAGTAGTAGTAGTAGTGGAAGTAGTAGTAGTAGTAGTAGTAGTAGTAGTAGTAGTAGTAGTGGTAGTTGTAGCAGTGGTAGTAAAGTAGCGAGGTAGTAAAGTAGTGGTGGTAGTAGTAGTCTTAGTAGTGGTAGTAGTAGTAGCAGTGGTAGTAGTAGTAGTAGTGGTAGTAGTAGTAGTAGTCGTAGTAGTGGAAGTAGTAGTAGTAGTAGTAGTAGTAGTAGTGGTAGTGGTAAGTACTAAAGTGGTGTAGTGGTAGTAGTAGTAGTAGTAGTAGTAGTATTAGTCGTAGTAGTCGTCGTAGTAGTCGTAGTAGCAGTAGTTACGCAAGAAGTACAGTCGTATAGTAGTAGTAGTAGTAGTAGTAGTAGTAGTAGTAGTGGAGGTAGAGTAGGAGTAGGAGTAGGAGGAGGAGTAGGATAATAAAGTGGTAAAGTAGTGTAGTAGAAGTAGTAGTAGTAGTAGTGGGAGTTGGAGTACGAGCAGGTGGTAGCAGTAGTAGTAGGAGTCGGGGGAGTAGGAGTAGGAGTAGTAGTAATGGTGGTCGTAGTAGTGGTGGTCGTAGTAGTGGTGGTCGTGGTCGTGGTCGTGGTCGTGGTCGTGGTCATAGTAGTAGTAGTAGTAGTAGTCGTGGTGGTGGTGGTAGTACTAGTGCTATAGTAGTTAGTTGTGAGTAGTTAGTAGCAATGGTAGTAGTTAGTAGCTAGTAGCTATTAGTTAGTAGTTAGTAGTTGGTAGTTCGTAGTTACCAGTTAGTACTTAGTATATAGTTAGTAGTAGTAGTGGTGGTGGTAGTAGTAGTTGGAGGGGTAGTAATAGTAGTTGGAGGGGTAGCAAAAGTAGTAATGGTAGTAGTAGTAGTAGTAGTGGTAGTGGTAGTGGTAGTAGTAGTGGTGGTAGTAGTAGTAGTAGTAGTGGGAGTAGGAGTAGGAGTAGGAGTAGGAGTAGCAGTAGCAGTAGCAGTAGTAGTAGTAGTAGTGGTGGTGGTGGTGGTGGTGGTAGTGGTAGTGGAAGTGGCTGTGGTAAAGTAGTAAAGTAGTGTAGTATTAGTAGTAATAGCAGTAGTAGTCGTAGAAGTAGAAGTAGAAGTAGAAGTAGTAGTAGTAGTAGTAGTAGAGTAGGAGTAGGAGTAGGAGTAGGAGCAGGAGCAGGAGTAGGAGTAGGAGTAGGTGTAGTAGTAGCAGCAGGAGCAGCAGGAGGAGGAGTAGTAGTAGTAGTAGTGGGGGTAGTAGTAGTAGTAGTAGTAGTAGTAGTAGTAGTAGTAGTAACGTAGTAAAGCAGTAGAGTAGTAAAGTTGTAAAGAAGTAGTAGTAGTAGAAATAATAGAAGAAGAATAAGTAGTTAGTAGTGGTGGTTGTAGTTGTAGTAGGGGCAGTAGTAGAAGTAGCGGATTTAGTACGGGTAGGTACAAAGGGGACCAGAGGAGACCGAAGGACCAAAAGACCGAAGGACCAGGGGACCAGCGAGGACCAAAGGACCAGCGGACCAGAGGACCTAAGGACCAGGGGACCTTGTCAAGATTATTACTTTTCTATACTGTGTTTTCTTTTTTAAACCATGTTCTTTTTTATTTTTGATCATGTTCTTACTTTTGTAGATCCTGATGCCCAAGGAGTAGATGCTGGGCAACCTGAAAGCACATCAAAGCACAAAAAGAAAAACAGCCCAAAAGAATCAAGAGAAAAGAACTCCTGCTGAAGATAGGCATTTGGGACTCTGGGCCTTTGAATCACATTCAGCAGGAATGAGGCTCCTAACCGTCCTATGATACTTTTAAGACAATGGTGGACCATGGATGAGCTGTCTGGCATGTCGCATGCAATGCCGCGATGGCAAGCCCATCAAACGGAAGGCTCACGCTTTCTGCGCATTCTTTGGTCTTGGCACTGACTGGAAAGCTTCCTTTTGGACGAGCCACAACGAGCCACCAAATTCAAAACCCATATTGACCCTGGATTCCGAAGACTGGCGCACCACAGGGTCGGTGCCCATGCCGGACACCCTGGAATTCAGGCCTCGGGAAGTCCGGAAGTCGACCCTTCAATCTGAGTCGTCACTCATAGTTGCATGTATATTAGCAGCTACATCAACAATTGATTAATTGATCTGGAAACTGTCACGTGTATATTTATATACCTTGTACATAGTCACAGTCATTTATACTCTGGTTGGGGTTTTATTTGCCATCGTTTGGAGAACTGGTGGAGCTTAGTGTGTGATGGCCAGAGGCCGAAGCAAGCACTTTGGGTCCAACTGCATTCTTGCACGACAAAGCTTCAGAATCAGTTCTTCGCATCCGAACCATCAAATTGGCTTTACGAACCAAAACTGTGCAAGTGGACTGACAGTGTTGGGTTTCTGTGGGGTCGAAAACAATCCAACTCGACTGTTTGCTCGAGGGAAAGAACCTACAAGGGGTCCTTGGACCGTTTTCCTTGTCTTCACCGTCGTTGGGAGAAAACTTACGTTCTCTCTCTCCCTCTCTCTCTCTCTCTCTCTTATGTCGAGGTTTATCGAACTTTTTCAATATGCTAGTGTCGTGATGCTGTTGTCTTCCTACGCGTTCCTGACTATCGACGTTGTACTCACTTGTGCCTTTTATCTTGGTGTACCAAAAGCAAAAACCTCACTCCCTTGGAACTCCACTTTGCACGCTTGTGCGGCTTGCAAGCCAAGTGTTCTTTTCGTGAAGCGTGAGGCTCGGACATGTCTCCAAGGGTACTAGCACTGTCCTGCCACTCACCGATTGGCAATCCAATTATATAATATATAATGGATTTCAAGCGTAGGCAACGCAAGAGGAGTATCTTCAAAACACTCAAATCAAATCCCAGCAGCCACAAATCAAGGTCACGGCGTGAGATCTAATTGGGACAATCCAATACTTGGACAAGGATAAGTGAACATACGTGAACAGGAACTGAGACAAAACAAGAACAACTTGCTTTAAACTTCTCCGGCCTCTGAACCTTGCCCCTGAAAGGGTGGCCAGGATGGTGCAGTGCATCCCCCTAAATTAAACTCATACCAAGCAAGAACTTGATTGGTGGGCCACATGAGCCAAAAGCCAACAGGGCACTAAATCAAAAAGCAAACAGCCAAAAACCGCTCCGAAAAGTAATCCAAAAACAACCTACAGGGCTCAAAAGAAAAAAAGCAACAATAAAAATATACATAATTCACCACAGTTACTGTACCAAATCAAAAACACCCCACAACTTCAGGTTTCGAGGATTCGTACGGTCCTGGGGACCCGCCACTGATTCCGAAGGGCGTAGTTGTTCTCCGACACCTGCACAATGGGACTTCGACAAGGAATGGCTGGCGGCTGGCTCATGCTGGATTAGTTATCACCTGACATCGGCTTTCCCACTTGAGGACCACATGCGACCTGAGAACCCCCATTAGGGGTCTGAGTCTGGGTGGCGTTGTTTGTGAAACCCTCCATTGCTGCGGCAAAATAGTTAAAGTTGAGGCAGAAAGGGTGGATTGCGAAGATGTATTAGCAGAGGGAAGCTCTGGGAATCGCGTAGGTCCCAAGAGGTGGTGCTTGCAAATGAGCCGAAAGAATTTCTAGGAAACATATTTGGCAAATGAAGACACCTGCAAAAGCGCGTTGTGAAACCAAACAAGTCCACGGCAAATTCGAAGTGCAATCCTTCCACCGCCAATGCCGGCCGCACTTCAGGCACACAACAAAGGCTTCGTTCTGCGAGGCGATTTCTTTGCCTGCTTTGCGATTCATGGTTGGCGGTATTGTAATGTGCAACATTGTGCAACTAACGAATGCTCCAAGGCGTCTAGACGACTGTCACTGTTCATGAAGCCTTCTCGATCCAACGCGGGCCCATCTGAATGCTTGCAAGGTTCTCCAGTGACTTTGAGGACTACATGGCGCAACTTTGCTGCGTGCTTGCCCCGGTACTGACACTACACCACAGACCACCTCCTGAAGTTGGAGAAACAAGCTTGTGACCATTCTCATCAGCCCAGCAGCATCTGTGGCTCATGCAAAAGACGTTTGCTTCCTTTCGAAATCTTGGCTGTCATACCAAGCTTTGACGTGCGAGCTCCAAACCCACATCAAACCTGTTGAACTCTTTGGATTTCATCATCGTTTAGCCAGACAGTCACGCGGCACAATGTCTGCATCGAAAGCAAACAGGAACATCTTCGCAGGACACGCTCAGCAAGTGGAGAAGTGCACGCTGCACGCCTTACTTGCGTCGTCATACAAGGTACATTACCAGGAAACAGGCGCCCGCTTCACACGAACAATGCCAACCTTAAGCACTTGCGTGTTGCACTGCATGTAGCCTGAAAGTGAATGACATAGCACGAGATACCAAAGTCTAACTCAATCGAGCTTGAATGTTGAAGGTACACCAAGAAAAAGACGTGGGTAAAACTGTTCTCCATGACAATCTGAGACCTTAACAGAATGAGGTCTGGTACCTTGTGGTCGTGCCGTTGACCTCTTGGCTTGGAAGTCTCAGGTGTAAACAACTTTTCCTACGAGTACTGTTGGTTGAGGTACGTATCGAAATGTATCGAAAAATGGTCAGGATCACGGGCTGGAGGTAAGTTCTAACAAAATGCAGCCTGGTTGAAAGCCAGCAATGGCTGCCAGGACTCCCACCAAACCATCAATGTATCATGACTGGAATATCAATGCTATCCATTGCCCACCTCTTTTAAGATTGATTTGATGTAGTTCCTGTCCTTGGTGAGTTTGGCCTGGCAAGGCAAAATCCGATCAATTCAATTGCCATCATGTTTCAAGGCCAGTACCTCTCAAACGTCTAAATCCGTCACTCCAACCATGTTGGTGACAGTGAGTCGCTGACTGAAGGTCACTGACCTGTATGCTTACCCTATCCGATCCACAGAAGAATGACAACAAGACCGTGGTTTTCCCACTCAATCGCACAAGCTGGCAAACAACAGAATTTTCAATGGAAGGAAGCAAGAGAGGACCATTTTATGTTTTTTTCAATGCGGCAAAGCCTGGTTCCCCTGTCCCGGACGGGAAAATGACGGGGGCAGAAACAAAACAGGAGGGGGGAGATTTCCACCTTCCAAGCTCTTCCGCTTTGTGATTTTGGTAGCTTCGTTTCTTTAATGGGAACCACATGGCCCACTTGGCACCCCAAATGGGGCTCCGGAGGAAAAGGCCGTGTCGATTCAATGTCCTTATTCATCGGAGTTTCCAAGGTTTGTTGTGAGGGAAGAACGGTACTCCGGGGATCTCTAGGATGGGCAAACTGCATGAGTCTCTGTGCTAAAGGTTTTGTATGTCTCAATTTACTTTCCATCACTCACTCTTGCCAGTGGGTTTCCAAGGACTCAGGCCGCCAGTCACTGGTTAGCAAAGGTTGCAAACAGGATGCAAAAGGAAGACAGGCTACCTGATCAAGGCGCTTCTTGAATTCCTCTGCATTCCACTCTGTGCCTCCAGCGGGCAGCACATGCGACATCTGATTCGAAAAAAAGGGCTAAACCGCAAAAAACAACTGAATATGCTCCAAGCAAACCCATTGGATGGGCCCGACGGCAAGCAGAAAACGACTTCTACTGTGATCGAACTTGCATACTCTCAAGAATACTCTAGTCATCTGATAGTCAAACCAAACATATTAGATCTTCGGACATCAAGCTTCACACAAAGGCAACATGTTTGAAGCACTACTGCTTGAAGCGCAAAACGCCACGAAGGCCTGCTCCTCTTCGTTGAACACCTATGTTTCCTGGCACACTACAAGGCCTGATACAAAGAGAGGGTGGAATTCACCGCGGCAACTACAAAGGATTACCTATCGCAGACCTCGATGCCCCGTCAAGACATCGCTATCCAAAGGACCTTTGGGGAAAGCATTACTGCAAGGAGGTGGGCGCACCCATGACAGTTGAAAGATTGGAATCAAACAAATCGTTCTTCTTGCTAGAATCTCCAGTTTCTCCTGGCACAAGCCCTAAGTCCAACGACTCTCACTAAAACATTGCAATACGGCTATGCAAACCAAACTCAGATCCGTTGGACACGTATCAAATCATATGAAAGTGGCTCTAATAATAGCCAGTTCTTCTGTTTCTACTCATTGGTGAATACAAGAACGAACCCTCAAACTTCGCTATAATATGTTGGGGGGTGACAGATTAGCCATGTGGCAAGCCTGTCTCTTTGAACACCCATTGGGATTCAAAAAAGGGGAGCCCATTGTGCTAAGATTGACTGGACCAAAGAGTAGTGAGCCACATCCTCAAGACTCAAGCCAGGATCACGGGATTGACCAGTTGCACTTGCCTCGGCTGTTTATTCAATGTTTAGCCATCCCTGTCATAAAGCCTAAAGCTGGGCCAGTTGCATACTCAGGCAATATATACACGCCTGACCTGAACAGTCTGGCAACTACTGAAGAGAGTTTAAGAAGTGGAACAAAAAACGGTGTCACAGCTAAAGCTTGGAGATGATCTCTTTGCAACTGTTCATCGAAGACAAAATGGAGAAACTCCCTTCATTGCGCAGTGAGCATACAGCTGGATGCGTAGATCCAATTGTTTTACTCCGTGTGAATGTGGCAACCACCGTCTGATGAATGTTGCTTGCACATGCAAGGCACACTAAGTAAGTCTGTCAATCAATTAAGTGGATTTATGCAGTACAAATGTATTTGACGCATGGCACGGGCAACAACGCTTGTCAAGCAACCAAACATCACATTGCTGTGGAACCCAGCGACCCAACCCGAAGGTTCAAAACCAAAGTGCATCATTCAAAATACCACCGAAACAACATAGCCCTTCAGATGCTCTAGGCCCCTGACATCCTTTGGAGCGTTGAAGGGATTCCGAGCATCTCCTCGCAGATAACGCATTGCCAACAAGCTGATCTGTTTTTGAGACCCTGCCCAGTGTAGATGTTTTAGCCAAGAAGGGATCTATAGAATCTATAGTCTACAGTCTACAGTCATGCGGCTCACAGCCATTGGTCCCCTCTTCTTCCAAGTTCTGATATAATGCCTCAGACTTCCTTGACACGCCTTGCAAATGCACTTTATTATTCACAGATCTATTGATCTATTCCAGCAGATTGCCGTGGATTCAAACTACTCGAACCTTCACACTGGTTTTGGCTGAGTGGGAACTTGCAGGAACTATGGTCACATAGGTCACCATGGCCCCGTCAAATGATCATGGCGACCACGCTAATCTGGTCAGCTCTAACAACATCCTTGGCTCTTGGGCTTTGCAGTTTCACCTCAAAGCAGACACGAAAACAGCTTACGAAGACACAGCTTACAAAGACACAGCTTGAAAACAGTTTCCTGACATTGACTGTGTGACATTTCTCAGGACAAATTCGGATGAACATATACAATGATATCCTAAGTTGTGAACGACATACCTCAAGACGACAAACAAGTCAGTTGTGGATGCCACTTTCAACCACCGCACTAGAAAATAGTGGAACAGGGTTTGGCACTTCTGGATTAAGGATGGATTAAGTGTCAAACTGGGTGCAGGTACTGGATCCTGGCCCAATCGAAGAGCAACTTGCTTCAACAATGAATCATCGAACCGTCCATTGTCTAAATGAAGTTGCACATAGTTGCACCCCGTCACCCCACCTCGAAGTTCTTTGCCATTTGCCAGTGTGACGGCGGTGTACATCCACAAACAGCTCATGCTATCTTGTTGATGTTGCATCAATACTGCCAATTTCCCAATGTGGATAGTGCTGACGTAACAACAGCCTTTCCAAAATTACGACACTACACTCTGCACATCACATCATATACAGCATACAAGAAGTTCATTGACAGTTCCATTCTTAATCTTTTCATCAACGGCCAAACTGTGGGGCCTAGGCGAATCAAAAGTTGGGTCCGAATGTCTATCGGGGAGGGCTGCCTACTCCACCCCCTCCAGTGGATCAGCGAAGGTTTGCAAGGCCCACCTCTGGGCATTGTGTCTGCTAGAGTTTCAAGAGACCAATTCAGCTTCTTGGAGAGCTTGGAAATGACTATCGCCAAGAGAATAGGGAGACATGGCAATGGCTCGCCAAACATAATGGCTCGTGCCTGCGGCCGCTTCCATGTCCGCTCCTGCCCGGGCTCTGGTCGAGTTCGAGACCTGTGGGGTTTGTGACCCAGCAAACCTCAGATGACATTCAAGATGCGGAATGATGGCATACTAGGCCAGAATCGAGTAGGACACGAAGGTCAGACTGGAGTCAGCGTGATTCCTTCCTTTCTATCGAGCTTGTGTTAGAAGTCCACACCCCCGAACTGCCTGGGTCTTCCGGTTGAAGTAATAGTGGCGCTGGTAGCGGGTGTCCCACTCGCATTCCCAACCTGTCATGGCCAAGTCCAAGTTAGACAGCTTCAGCAACACATTCTGTGCGCCGTATAGAGTCCTCAGGAAACTCTTTGGCTGTCTCTTTGGTTTGGGCTTGAATTATTGGATGAAGGATCGGGGGAAGAAGAACTCCTCAGTTGAACAGTTGCAACAGCAACTTCACCGCTTCGCTTGCTTGAGATTGATGCCTTTTCACTCCAACTTGCCACGATGTTGATGGCTCAGTGTTGGCTTGCAAGCCCATGCTAGGCTGATAGAAACAACTCTAGTACTGTACCACTATACAATAGGACTTCTTTGGTGGGGATCTGTTTCTTGTCTTTTGCGTGACGAGAACAACATACTTTATTGACACTTTATGCTTTGGAGCGGAAAATTCAAATGTTCTAGCATGGATTACAGTATTTTTGGTGTGAAACTCCACATTCATTACTATAACGTTCCATCCCCCCGCCAACGCTCTGAAGAAGCTGCTCTTTTC
>CAXAMN010007369.1:14965-53383 GCA_963970005.1 Durusdinium trenchii | reverse complement strand
AGAGCCACCAAGCAAGGAAGCCAAACACATCGAGCGCTCGCAGTTCCATCTATAGAGCCTGGCCGGCCAAAGGAGTGTTGGACCGTGCGGGCACTCAGGCCTCGCAGGCCGAACATTGTCCACTAGGGGTCTCTGGAAGCAGCTAGCACCGACAGTGTGGGTATAAACAATGTTGCAAAAAGGTGAATTTTATGACGGCTAGACATAGGTAGATCTGCAATGAAGGAATCAGCAGCAAGCTCTTGCACGTAGTGCTCCAGTGTTCCAATGTGTCTGAGACGCATCCTCCAGAGCAGTCTAGTCAGGTCAGTACCGTTTCGATACTCATCGATAGCTCCTCCTGCACGGAGGGAACCAGGCGTGAGCCTGCGTCTCAATTCCCAAAAACTCCAGGATACAGTCCCAGCGTCTTCTGAAAGAAGAGGGGGAAATTGGATAAAGAAGCAACTTCCGGTCCAACTTTTTGAACAAAACTTCAAGGAAGCTTACTACCAGTTCGTCTAATATTGAAGCATGTTGTATCCTCGCTCCGCCTCTCCGTCGGCTCTTTGGCTCCCTGATCTTCAAGAACACAGGGGCACTTCCGGTCATGAGCCGATCGGAGGGTAGCGAAAGTTCTGATCGAAAAGCGCGAAGGACCTCCCCCGGTCTTGTAATACCGAAAAAAGAAATTGCTAGACAACCTGCGAAGCGGTTCCAGTTCCAATGTAAGGCTACAACGATCATTGCTCGAAGCACCGCCAATGGAAGTGGCGTTCTGTGAATGACAGGCTCCAACTCTTCCCATTTTGAAAGAACTTCCCAACAAGGAGTCAGGTAGGGTTTGATTCCGAAAACTTGCTTTGAAATCAGAACAACAAGGTGCCGGAGGATGTACAAAGGTTTTCCTTCTTTGAACAGAAAACACCCAAACTCTTTGACCAGGAGGCTAAGAAGCATAGGATTCCTTGTCAAAGAGTCAACGGCTTCCTCGCTCAAGGATTCCTGAGTCCAGTTGATGAACCATCTCCAAATTTTGCCTTGCAGCTCCAAAGTCTTGGTTTCGACTAATTTGATCTCGTCCAGATTCAAGGTCCTGTCACCTCTAGGTCCTGGGTTCTTTGCTTCTCCAATTCTTCTCCAGGCACAAAAGGCGAAGGAACTCGGATCGAAACCGCCTAGTCTTTCAACAAGAAAACCAGTGCTTGTAGCAATGCCTCCTGCGATCGTCTTAGCTACCCCTTTGGGATATGGTTGGGCTACTAAGGTCCAGCTTTTCCTGTGGACTCTCGATCGACCGCGAAGAGGGGTGTGGACATGGTCCCTTGTACAAAAGGTGCAGCAGTTCTGAAGGACAGAGTTCCCAATGATTCTTGTGCGCTTCCGCCACGGGGTTCCGAAGCGGCAATAGTCAAGTCTCCACATTCCCAGCTCTCCGGACTCACCTCCCCACTTTGCGAAGAGGGCCACCCACTCTTTCTGCAGAAAGAAGAAACTTCCATCGGGGTTTTCAATCCAAAAGAAAATATTGAGGAGTAGGCTCAATTCAGCAAGTTGGGAAAGCCACAAGGAACAGGAGTTTCCTTGGTTGATTTTATCTATCATCGAAGGTCTAGCCTCCGGAAGACCTTCAGGCACATCTCTGCTTCGAACAGCCGGGCAAATCGCCCGGGAAAAGGACTTGCAGACCGGGCCACCGCCCCAAGCTCTGAACACACCTAGAGCGATCAATCTGGCCAGGTCGCATCGCAGATCTTCTGCGTCAAGGTCTTGTTCTGGTCCATCTTCGAGCTCGAAGGTAATCACCCAGCTTTGGGTAAATTCTTTCAGCCAAGTAGCGACTCCTTTCACCCCTGAGAAAAGGTCGAGGAACCCTGGCTCAAGAGGGGGCCAAGGATGGCCAGCAGGCCGCAAGACTTGACCAAACTCTTCGGCTCTTTTGAAGAACTCAAAAACAAAAACGGCGTCCTCTCCGTCAATCTCTCCAAAGAGTCCCGCGAAACTAAGTGCGCTGCAGGAACCGTCTTCATTCACTGTTTTACTATCTAAGGCATCCGAAAACGGGCATGTAACTCCTCCATTCTCAGGAGGTAGAAAAGCATCTTGGTCGGTACTTTCACCATCACAAACTTCACTCTCTGCAACCCTGCAAACCTGGTTACCAGTGCTGGGGTACGAAGGGCGGTCGAAGTCAAAATGTTCCTCTGCATCTGAGCTCTGTGCGTGCTCAGAAAGGAGTTCACTGAAAGGAGGAAGGCCGGACAGGGTATGTCCGTCAAGGCCTTCACTGTGCAGCCATGCGTCAAAAGCTTCGAATTTTCTGTCAGCGATTGCTTGCAGCCAGTCAGGCATAGGTAAGTCCGGCTTTCGCAACGGTCTTCCTCGAGTCGGGTCGTCGGCCGGGTTTAGGCTGGTCTCTACATAAAAGGTCTCTGAGAACAACCCGAGCCCTAGCACATTCCCAAGGCTCCTTTCGAGCTCTCTGTTTAGACTGGGGGAGGATGACCGACCTTTGGTCACACAACCTAAAACAACCTGGCTGTCAAGGCCAAAGAGATCTCTCGAATGCGGGTGCTCGAGCCCCAATTGAAGCTCAGCGCGTAAGAAGGCTCGAAGCTCTCCAATATTGATATGGCGAGGTGAGCCGGCGCGATGCTTGAACAAAAGCCGGAACTTGAGGCTTCGAGCCAGAACTTCCCAAAGAGGGTTCATCAAATAGCTCACAGCTCCATCAGGCAATTCAAGTTCAGGGGGCAAAAGTCCATGCGAACGTTCCCAAGCCTTCCCTGGGGGAAGAAGTTTAGTCCAAGTGGACTTTCGCAAACAGTGCCTCAGAAGCTCTGCAGATACTGAGGGGCTGACCGTAGCAAGAGCTCCGGCTTCCCCCCAATTTGAAGCGTCCGTGGTACAGACCCTACCTCTCGGTTCGGCACGGAGGTCGCTGCAGGCAAATGGGATCATGAAAGTAGCAACGATGAGCTCACTTTTCATTGCTCCAGACAGTTTGATTATATCTGACTTTTTTCGCCCCACACAAGATTGGAAGATGAGGTCCAGAACACAGAAAAGTCTCCGTCTGTAAAGGAAAAGTGAAATCAACGAACCAGCGACGACTTGGAGGAGGTCAACACTGCAAACACCCAATCTAATGATTTGCAAACAAATCCCAAACAAAGGAATGGCTCTCTTCAAGGTGCCTCTGAGCAAACCCGTATCCCCGTTCAAGTCGACGCCCCAGAAACTGGAGCGACTCTCATCTGCAAAGCCCTTGTCTGGGTGGCTCACAAGTCCAACTTCATCATACCTCTTTTCGATTTTCTTTGCCAAACGTGCACCCTCAGATTGTCCTTGATAGTGCTTTGAAACCCTGCTCAGAGAAACATAGTCATCAATAACGATGCCAACATAGTTGGGGCCCCGGGGGATAGGCGAACCTAGACTTACCAGATTCTGAGGTTCCGCGGCGCCACATCTCAGGGCCAACGCCAAGTGGCTCGTCTGAGCCAAGGTGACTGCCTGAGTATCCCCCATTGCGAGGGTGTTGAGGCAGCCAAACACGACGGGCTCCGATTCAAGCTCAGGGGAAAAGCAACTCAAGTGTCTGACAGCGCTGCAGGGCACAGCTCCACAGAGCACGTTGCGTCTTGACCTTTCATCATTCACTAAGAAGAGGTGGTAGAAGTCACGAAGGTCGGATCCAGAGGCCACTAACTTTTCGTTCTCAGGAAGGACAATTTTGGTGAGGGCCTCTGCTGAGCCAAGCGATTTGATCCATCCTTGCAAGGGTGTTTCTAGTAGGTTTGCAGGCCTCGAATCTAGAATAAGTCGATCCTGGTCTTGACTCTTGATCACAGAGAACATACCACTAGCAAATTTGGTGTCTACAGCACTCCTAGGGAACAACTTCAGCCTCTTGCAGTGATCTAAAAGCTCAAAAAGTCTAATCTTGGCTTCAAACGAACAATGCATCTTGACTAACGGAACTCTCCCCTCAAAGTCGCCTGCGGGCAGCCGGCACTCCAAGGGGTGCTCGTAGATCTTCGCACCTGCAGGATCCAGGTAAGGCACAGGATTGAAGCTCGGGACTCCAACAAAGCGCAATCGCGTCGGATCCAACTCTTTGAAGGTGCTAAAAGAACTTGCAGTAGCTTCTCCAATGACTTCTCCTACATCTCGGCTGTAGCCGGGGCGACTGTCAGGAACTCCTCTCCCTCCAAAATAATCATTTTTGAGATCTCCAGCCAAACCACTAACTCTCTCTGAAAGAACTCTCAAAGCATCTTCTATGTTCTCAATCTTGGGGCCTGCACGGCCCATAGACTCCGGACCGACCGCCTCTGCTTGCAGCCAATCCTCCAAGAAGACCTCAAGGCGGCGAACAATCCCCCATTGAGTGGAGCTCAAAGGATTTCCAGGTCTAAGAATTGCAGGACAGGAGGAGGCACGACCGAGCGAAGTGTAGTTCAACACAATCACCGCAGCATTGACAAACTTTTTCCTCGAAACCTCCTTTGCGTCTGCTCTGTAGCCCTTCCTCAGTGCCTCCGGATAGGGGACAGGCAGAGGAAAGCCGCCCAGGGGAACTTCTGAATCCTCACCCTGTCCGGGGAGGAGATGAACAAGGCCCAGTGAGGAGATGGCAAACCGAGCGAGCCTGCATTTGCTGTTCAGGACCAAGCGTAGGCAGGAATTGAAACATTGCCTTGCGAGGTAAATGCCAGCTCTGGTGCCAGGGACATGCAAAGAATTTCTGATCTGACTCCTAGTCATGCAGACTGAAGGAGGCTGGCCAGAGTCAGGTTGGTCAGCTCCAGAAACGCGAGAAGACTCCTCATCTAAGCCGAGGACTCCTTGTCCTCGATCCCTCCTCCAGGAGGGCTTTTTCCTTTTCCTTTCGTTCCGCTCTTCGCTTTTGCTTTGGCAAGCTTCAGAGCTTTCTCCCCCTCTTTGTCTTTGTCCTCGTCTCTCCGATTTCCCTTTCCCCCAAGCCTCCTTCTGGCCTCTTGATAGCTGTCCAGTTCTTTGACATAGTGAAGCAGAATGTCCAGCCACCGAGGATCCAGAAGAGCTGTATGCTGTCTTTCGTGCATCGAGGGGCTCGAATGAGATGAGAAACTGTGATACGGAGGAGGTGCCTCTAGAAGCACTTGTTGAGCAAGTGTCCAGGAGCCAGAATCGATTGAGCTCTGGTCCGCGGCACTCATCAAAAGGGCGCGGCGGGCTCTCGCCTGTTCTGGCTGATCGGCCATCAGAGCATCCCAGATTCCAGCGACTTGCCAGCACCATCTGACGTGACCGGTGAAGTTCTGAACTCTTGATCGAGCTTCTAACCAGCCTCGGGCTGTCGCTCCTCCTCGGGGTTCTCCCGGACGAACTGGCCTGGAAGCAAAATCTGAAGCCATGTTGGATTCGATGTTCTCGTAGATCAGCCGTGGATTCTCGTTGAGGTGTCTGCGGAGGGCCCTCAACGCGGCTGCTTTCTTGGTGCTTCCCGAGCCAGATCCTTCTGAGCTGAACTCGCTGCCTAGGCCAAGGTCGAGGAGCTGTTCGAGCTGGTCTCCCTTCTTCTTTGTCTTGTGCTTGGCCAAACGCGCACATACTCGGGTGAGCTTCACTATGGCCTTCGCCACTCCACCGTCGGATGATGAGCCTCCGGGCGATCCATGCTCGTCCACTGGGATCAACTCCTCGTCCTCCTCCTCGGAATCTGACAGGGGATCGTTTCCCTTTGCAGCATTCGGCCGGGGAAGATCTTCCATCTTTGAAGGACGACGTGAGAGAAGGCTGGACATTTCTTGAAGATGAGATTCGGGAATACCAGCCTGAAGAGCAGCATCGACTACGGCTCCATCCAATCCAGCGAAGCTCACTTTCTTCTCTCCTCCCTTCCGAAGAGCGCCAGCGCGCTTGTCCGGAGTAGGAGTGACATCTTTCCTGAGGCTCCGAGCCACAGCATCTTTTGAAGGCGCAGCTGGAGCGAGACGTTCCAGGAGGGAACGGATCTCCCCGATGCCTGATTCGAGCTTGCTCAACCTGTCTTGAACGTCGGCCCCAGGCGGAGCGCCCCCGCCGCCCGATTCGGCGGTGTAGAAGTCGAACTTCTCGGAGAGGATGTCTACTAACCCTTGAGCATAGGGAAGGAAATCCGGTTCTAACCCTGGTGCCCGAAAACCATGGTCCACCTCTAAGTCTTCTCCAAAATGAATTCCATCTAAAAGTGGGGTAGACAGGATGCCCACCCAAACCTTCATTTGCAGCTCTGCCTCCGGCTCTTCTCGAGTGTCTTGGTGACAGGCGGCAACGGAACATAGAACTGGTCGTGAAAGAGCAGTTCTCGGCAAAAGCCTCTGGGAAACTTTGCGGTTCCAAACGTCGTAGGGAACCGCACAGATAGTGGATTGATCCTGTTCAGCTACCAAAATGATGTTAGCAGAAGAGAACTCGTCAGCAAGAATAATCCGGCCAACGTCGTAGTGAAAATTCGTATGCCCTCCAGGAGGGAGGACAAGGACAGAGACGTTCTGCCCCGGCTGACCTGGCATCCCGTTGAAATCGGCGAGGTCTTCCAGATCAGCGGCTTCGCGGATCGGCTCACTGCTCATTTGGCGCCGTCTCAGGCGCCGTGAATCCTGCACCTTGGAGGGCAGCACGAACCTCCCTTAGTGATGGCAGTCCGATGAACACTGAGTCACGAAAGCTTCCGTCCGGACGAGCGACCTCAGCTTTGGCCTCGGTCCAACGGGAGAAGACCTTAGCAGGATGGGTAAACACACGGCCTTGCTTGTCACGAACGACGATATAGTACCGGCTCTGCAGCCGAATTCGATCCCGTCCACTCGGGCCAAGGATCTCTCCACCAATCACCGCCCGTCGGAGGAAGGTTCCGACCTGCCTCGCAATCTCCTCTCGCTCAGCCCACGATTGCTCGCGCTGCCCCGAGCTCTGTCCAGCGGTGGGACCACGGGGATAGCTATCACCAGAGGTTTGAAGGTCACGTGGGCTTTGGGGGGTGTTCGAAACAACTGTGAATGAACCCTCCTCAATTTCCAGCTCAAGGCCTCGAAGACGATCACTGATCACCTCAATTTGCTGGGACAAGGTGCGAAGCTCTCCTCCAGGCTGGCGAAGAGACGCGGCAATCCGATCACTCATGTAGCACTCTATGGTAGGGGCGCCCACTCCGATGGCCCCAAAGTGCCCCGATGACGAACCTTCGCCACCTATCCCTAATAATCCAAGCAACGTCCAGGATCGGACCGGCCAACAGGCCGATGAGGAGCCCACAAAGGAATATCTCTAGTCCCCCCTGATCCAAGGCACTGAGACTAAACGAGGGGCAGATGCAATCCAGCTCTGGAGGAACCAAGGGCGTAGAACCTGGATTCAAAAGGCCCTGAGCCAATGAAAGGAGCAGTGTCGAGGCGGTTCCACCAGCGGCCCCTATGGCCAGACGGTCGTGAGGCATGCGAGGCTCGACCCACGAAGCTGCGGGTCACAGGAAGTTATGGTGAACATATATATATATATATATGTATCTTCAGGATTGTTTGCGGTAAAGGCACTTCTGTTAGCTCACGTGGAGGAAACGGGGATTTCATGATCCCTCCGGAACCGCACTCAAAATGCTATGATGCGACCTGACAATTGACTTCTCGACCTTAAAAGAACAACAGCAGACTTGGTGTGCATTAATAGAGGAACAATTGCATCCGTGGACTTGCCTTTCACATTTTTGATTAGCTAGCCGCTTGGGGCCGTATAAACATGTAAAGCCCTAACAATCCCTAAATCCAAAATCCAAGTTGTGTTGCCTTGCAGGGTGGTTGCAGCAAGGGCTTCTACAAGTTCACATTGAACACACTATCACAAGGAGTCCAATTGGTCTGAGTCAACAAGGGTGTTCAAGGTGTGTATATTAGTACATACAGTGGAAGTAGCTTCCGCGAGCCATCTCCGGTACCCTCACCAGAATATTTCAGAAAACACTCTGGCAATCATGCTGCGTCTAGCCCAAAGAGACTGCGTTCAGCAAAAACTGCCCAAAAAAATGTGTACGTATGTGCAACATGGACAAATGCTGGCATCGTTGGAGCCTAATCTGGGCATGGCATGGTATACAATCACAATCAATTACAGTAATGGCCAGGCAAACGCAATGTAGAACACTCAATGAGGATTAACAACGTGGGTTCCATCTTCACCAGAGACACGGGACATGATGTGATTACACCATCGTTATTCCCCTGGCAACATGTCTGTTCATGACACCCGAGTTAGGGAACATGAATGTGAGAAACAAACCGGTTCTTAGTTCCTAGGGTACGAACTGTATTTCTCCATCCTGGCCTCAAGCCTCGAGGCCCAAATCCAAGAACATGTTTCTACCAACGACTTTAAGATCGCTCTGTTGCGTCTTCGTCCCCATTCAACATACACACACTTGAGAAGGTTGCTCCGTGGAGCGCGATTTCAGGCTGCTTCGCGGTGTGCATTAGCCCTTTAAAGTTACTGCAGATTAGACCTTGACTGAAAAGAAAGTGCTGGGTCGGTCGAACAGAATTGTTGAAACATCGAATGAATGAAGATTAAAAATTGAATTGTGCAGGTACGCTGGGATGATCAGTCCCAGTATCACCAAGGCTTAGAGAGCGTCTTCCTTGGTGGTAGACTCTCTGCCTTGCTGCCACCCCCTGCTGCTGTACATTGGTCTCAAAAGTCCTAGAGAAAGTTAAAAAGAGCTAGGAAGAGCTAGGGTAGTGTCCTTGGAAACACCAGTGGACACACACACAGAGCCGAATCGGCGCAAATAGACCGGATCAGAAAATACCTGTATAATGAATAGTGGAAGGGCAGGACGTCGAAAAGAACTTGTAAATGAGAAAATAAAGTGAAGTACTGTGATTCTGCTGGCGCATCGTCTTTTTCTCGTAGCCGCCGCGCCGCGGCGCAGTGTTCCTTCGAATGACCTTTTGTCATAAAGAGCTGCATCAACTGCTGTGCTGTGGTAGGTGCGAGCTGCTGTAGAAATGTGTATTGTTGTAGTGTGTGGTGTGGTGTCGTGACTGTAAGCCTGAAAGGCGTAGTGTGTGACTCCCCACTGACTGCGGATCACGAATCTGCCAGGGATGTGTGGGGAGTTGAAAGGTGACGGTTCTGTTGTGGGGATCAATCAGGAAACCGAGTAGATGGTCGTTGTCCACTTGCTGTATGTCTACTGGGTGTTCATGAAATCGGGATGGGCCAGTGTGGTGATGGGGAGTGCTGAACTGTATTGTTCGTTGAGCAAGATATAGCGGTTGTCAACGTAGTGTGTGTTGAGCAAGTGAAGGCTGGGTTGGTGCAACAAGGCGTGGTATGTGGTTTGCCAGGTATGTGCGATGAGTGTGATTGCAACATTGCAGAGTGCTGGTGAAAGGTGACTGCCAATGCCTGCTCCTTGGATTTGCTTGTAGTAGGTGTTGCAGGCTTGAAAAATGCATGATTGAAGGGCTTGTTGTATAATCAGGGGGATGTGCTGAGTGTCGGGTGTGTGTTGTTGTGGGTGGTGGATGTAGTGTCGACCAATGTGGGAGTGTTGAATGGGATTGCCGGTGGATTGTACATCAAAGGTGATGGTGCTGGTTGTGTGTTGGGCTTTCCAGCGATTTCATAGGCGGAAGACTGCGCCTACGAGACGTTGTTGAGGTACACTGTTGAAGAAGCCGACAAGGTCATCATTGATCGGTGTGAGGTGAATGTCTTCAGGTGTTGTCTGGAAATGGTTGTGGATGCGTTGCTACAGGGTAGGTATGGAAAGTTGGCCGGGATGTTGAGGTGTTGGCTGAAGAAGAAGAAGAAGCATAATGTCCAATGTCTTGGGGGTAGCTCGCAAAAGGGTGTCTTGTCAATGTAGGGTGTGAAGTGGATAAAGTGTGAAAGTGAAAGTGTGAAAGTACTGTGTGAAGTGTAGTGTAGTGTAAAGTGTAGTCAAGGATTGTAGAGTGAGATGTGTTGGTTGATGTGGGGTTGTTGTGCGAGTCAAACTGCTAATGCCGAACCCGCTGCCACCAGCTGCTGTAGTGAACGTGGGTGGAGCTGAAGCACCCGGGTGAGCGGGATGTCGTAGCGTGTGGCTGCTTCGTGGAGCTGTTCTTTTGTGATGCGTTCGTCTCGAAGAATTTGCTGGATGTTGGTGAGTTGTGTCTGAAGACAGGCTGTCCTGCCAGATTGTATTTTCTGGACCATTGTGTCGGCTGGGTGTTGTAGATGCGCGTCCATGATGGGGAACAAGGTAGTTCCACAAAAAAGAGCGTTGAAAGTGAGGAGCAGTGGAAATTGTTTGTTTGAACCACAATGGCTGGAGTGTTCGAATGAAGTCATCTATTGAAGGCCCATCTCGAAAATACAGAAATAGTATAGTCAATACGGCGAAGTGGTAAGGACACCGGAGAACCGAAAAATCATGGAAATCATGGAAAATCAAGACTGGAAATGTTTTGCAGTAGCTGGCGATATCGGCGAGCTAAAAACATTGGGCCAAAAACCATGTACATTGAGTCAAAAACCATAAATCAGGTCTAATGCCCTCTCACGGTGGAGCTCCAGCATCATCCCACCAGGGTCCAGGAGGGCCAATGCCCGCTTCCGGATGGTTCGGCCGAATGTTGGTCGGAGTAGGCATGTAGTAGATGGTGGGTGTACTGTTGGATGTTGAACAGGGTGGTGCTGAGATCGGTCCGATGGCTGTCAGTGTAGCATGTCCCTGTAGTGGGATGCGAATGTTGTAGACTTGTGTGGGGTCACATGACTGTGAGGTTGTGTGCGGTGGTGGGTTGGTTGGAAAGAGATTCACTGGTCGTGGGGGTGAAATGCAGCTGTTGGCTGAGCGCATGCAGGTGTAGGTTGGCTGGGGTGGTGGTGCTGTGGCCTTGGTGTGTGGAAAGTCAGGTGTCGTTGCTGTCTGAGGGGTGATTGGTTGTGAGTGTTCTCGTGTTGTGATGTTGGTGGTGATAGGAGGCGGTGTGGTGCAAGGTTGTGCCATGGCTTGTGGGGGTGTGTATGGGTGAATAAGCTCACTTTGGAGAATGCTTGCGGTTGGGTCATCGGTGAGGTCGGATGTGTCTGGGGACTTGCCCTTGCCCTTGCCTTTCAATTGGCTGGGCGATAAATGGCCCATTGCCTCAATGTGGTCTAAAGCAGCTGTGAGGTCGTCTGCAGCGTGGTTGACCAGTGCCCTGATCCTCAACATGCGGTCCAACAATAGTGGAGGGAGATGTGGGTACGTAGTCTCGTCGAAGTACATTGTCTGTTGCAGGGAATGGAGCTGCTCTCTGGTATGATAGATGGTGGTGCGGCAGCTGTGTTGTGAGGTGCACACTCCGTAGATGTGTGCCGCTGGTGTGTCGTGGGTCCAGCTCCAGAATGCCGCTTCCATCGTGGCAGTATGAAAATGTCGAGGTAATACAAACAGTTGAAATCAAAAAGCTGAGGTAGAAGGCAAGCGTAATGAACCGGTCATGTGAATGCAACATTGAAAAAGTTGAAAGAGTTGCAAGCCAGTGGTATTGTGTGAAAACAGAAAGCTCATGTTCCAAAGGTTCGAAATACTGCATCAATACAGCGAGTAAAAGGCCGTGGTGAAGCAGTGGGAAATTACAAAGATGTAGGTGGTGACTCTGTGTTTTTGAATTCTGCTCCAAGGTGGAGGGTGAAACTCGTCGGGTGAAACTCGCCGGGTGAAACTTCCGAGTGCTGTTGGTCGGAGTCGAGCTGTGAGGTGCGATGTGCCCTGATGGGAAGAGTGTCGTTGGTAGTGGTTTGTTGGTGTAAAGTGTTGTGTCCTGTTGTTGTTGTTGTGGTGTGGATGTAATAATATGGTACCAATGATTGTAATGAAGCAGAATAAATAAATACACAAATACAGAAATACGTGAATATGTTGCTGAATTGTGTTGGTAGCTGAATCATTCTGCTGCAGGCGGCACTCATGGCGCGGGATCTTGATCAACTTGGCGAGGAGGTAGATGCCGCGCAGGTGGGTTGATGGCTGCTTAAGTGGCTGCTTAGGTCGTGTGGGGGTATGTCGGCGGTGGCGGTTGTGATGGTTTTGGTGGATGGTGATGTCTTGGATCAGGTTCGCGGTGGTGCTGGTACCGGTGGTGTCTTTGGTGGTGGCGGTGGTGGTTGTGTAGGGGTTGGTAGTGGTGGAAGTGGTGAAGTGATTGGTGGAGGAGGGTGGTGTGAGGTTGTGGTGACATGTGGTGTTGCTGAGAGGTTTGATGCGGTTTTGTCTGAGGGTGAATGCTGCAGAGCGAAGACGCTGTCGCTAGTGTCCTCTGTAGGTGTGGGAGGTGGCAGTGCTGTGTGTGGTGACTCTGGTCGTGTCGTTGGGGAGGCTCGTGAAGAGTGTCTGGAAACGTGGTGTTCTGTCTGGTGGCTGGGTGAGGGTGTTCTGGTCGGTGTTGGTGATGGTTGATGTCTTGTCCTTCGAGTGGAGCGGTGGTGTGTCGATCGTGTCAATCGCTCTCGACGGGCGTGGCGTGAACTGGATGTGCGAGAGCATCGTGTGCGAGAGCGTCTGGAACGGGTAGCGGAGCGTTGCGATTGTTTTGGTTGTTTTTGATGTTTGGTGTGCTTGGAGTAGTGATGATGCTGGTGTGGAGAATGTGTGCTATGAGATTGAGGGCTGGTGTGTCTGTTAGTGTGAGGTGAGGGATTGCGTTCACGGTGGCTCCGTGTGGCAGTGGCTTGTGGCTTTTTTCGTGGTTGTCGTGTGTGAGATCTGGATCGTTGGGTGTGGTGTTGGGTATGTTTGGTGGTGTGAGAGTGTGATGCTGCTGAGGAAGTATGTTGCTGCCATGCTAGAAGCGGTTGCTCTGATAGCTTATGACGTGTGGTGGTGTGGTCGTTCTTGTAGATGAATAGCCGGGCGACTGGAAGTGTGTGATGTCGGCTCTGTCTTGGTTTGTCTGGGTGAGAGAGGCGTGTTCGATCGTTCGAAGGTGGGTGTGGATGTCGTGTGAGTCTTGTCCAAGGTGGTGGCCAATCGTAGGACTTGGTGATGAAGAGTGGTTGGTATGTGTTGTAATCTGAGACATTGGTGGTAGAAAGTCTGCTGGTGTTCCAAGGTTGTTTTCATCGTAGGTAGCAGAGTTTGGAGCTGTTGGATTCGACCTGGTAGGCGTGGGTCCTGGTTGCTGATGTCGGATTGTGCTAATTGTAATTGTTTGATTGTATCATGGAGTCGGTTGAGTTGAAGTACCATCAGGCGGTTGATCTGGATGTTTGTGTCTCGCAGCTGTGAAATAACCTGAGCGTCCAGGGCAACAAGGGAATCCATCGCGGGGTCTGTACACGAACGGAAAGCTGAGCTAAGTTGAATGGCCGAGCTGCAATAACATCAAGGTATAACCAAGATCAGAAAAAAATCATCAAGGCCAACAATAACAGCAATCAAAGTCAATAAATGGAATGAATCTCGCAACTGCATTGGAGAAGAGCGAATTGGGTGCAAAAGCTGACCGATCTGTACATGGAAACGACGGGTGGCAATGGTCGGATGTTTTTGACATCAATCGAAGTAAGAAAGACATGTTTGAACATAATGGGCTCCACTGGCAAACGATCTTGTTTTTTACAGCACGTGTGGAAGAGAGTTATGGCAGTGTTCATGGGTTGGAGTCTATTGCTCCCAACTGCTGAAACGACAAAAGGCACAGGACAAATATGTAAATAAGTGCGAATTGGAAATAAATACAAAGCCATCAATAATTCTGGATGTTCTTCAGCACAAAGTAGTCCTGGGGAATAATAGGTTTGTAGGCGGACTGTGTGACAAAGTGAACTGCTGTCGATCATGTGCTGTTGAACTATGTCTCTTGGTCTGTTGGAGCTGGGGTTTCTGTAGTCATCGTACTGGCGTCCCATGTGGCTGGAGGCGTTGCCTCAGCTTGGTGAGATGTTTTATGAGGTGATACTGCTTCTGCTTCTGCTTGTGGGCTCTCTGGCTGTTGAGGTGTGTAGAGAATTTGCAAGACTTGCCATCGACCTTTGCAATCAAAAGGTGTTTTGTTGAGTGCTTTGGGAATGTATTTCCAACTGGGGCGAGCTCGCTTGTTAAGTTTGAAGGCCGCCAGTTTTTTCTCTTCGCTGGGTTCCCATCCTCCATTGTCGGGATATGGAGGAGGGTCCGTGAGAATTTGTGGTGGTTTTGGTGGTTGTACAGGTGAAGTGGGAGGTGCTGGTGTGGGAAGTGGTGGAAATGGTAATGGTCGTGGGGGCGAGGCTGGCGAGCTGTTGAGAGAGATCGTTGTGATCGGTGGTGTGAGCTGTTGTTGGAAATTCGTATTGTTCTTGTGTTCAAGTCGCGGGTGAGTCGCTTTGTCTTTGTGGTGTTTCGGTGAGTGCTGATGAGGTGAAGTGGGTGTGTGCGAGGGTGAAGGTTCTGGTTTGCATCTCAAGGGAGATTTGCCAGTGGTGTGGGGTGGACTGCGACTGCTTGAGAGATGAGTTGGTGGCGGCGGTGGTGGAGTGCGTCTGCTGATCGTTTAGAAGAGGTTGGAGTAGTAGTAGGTTGGTGTGCAGGCAGTGGTGGTTGTGGTGTAAAAAGTGGAAGGTTTTGGAACGTAGTGGCAATGGATGTGGCTGCTTGAAGGTGAGCTAAAAGAAGTCGGTGTGTAAATGCTGTGTCCAAGGGAGATGCCATCGTCGTGGTACTCGGATCAATATGGCTTGTGCGGTGTACAAAGTCGTGCTCAATAATTTGAATAATACAAAATGGCTGCGGTGCAAGCGGAAAAGTTGAAATATCTGAGAAAACTGGCATGACAGCAGTCGTGTTGATTTTAATGTCATGTTGTCCGCAGAAAGCCATGTCCTCAATGAAGAGAATGAAATAAAATCAAGTGCAAGCAGCGTGGAAAATTTTGAGGCCTTGTCGTCATCCGAGATATGGGGTGAAAAAGAACCTCTTGGGCTGGATAGGTTGAATTAAATGAAACTGAGCGGTGGCCTTGCGTCGCTTTTCCAGGCAATCCCTTCTATTCTTGAGTGCTTGGGATGTGCTACCCAGCATTTTCCTGGGGTGTATTTTACGATCCCTTCACCTCTAAGCAGCAGGTCATTCGCGGCGGATTCACCTCCATGAGTTACTTTCTGGCCGTGCCCATAGGCTTTGATCGTCAGGATGAGGCCGCTGCGGTTCTTGGCCATGTTTGAAGCATTGAATAACACTCGTGCAGCTTCAGCAACATCATGTGGCTCATAGTTCGATAGTTCGAACGCTTGGCAAAAATAACCCACGTTGTGGTCATCATGTAGAACGGATCTCACGATTTCACCCGCCTCGAGTATGGAAATAATGTTGCCCTCCTCGCTGACATGTGCCGCAAAAATATGTTTTTATCGGTGGTATGTTCAAAGCCTCTCGCCGTGTAGGAGGGAGGATTGGGGCGTCGCCCCTGCTCGCGAGTGTGGGGATGGTGAGTAATAGGAAGGAATGATGTTCTTCTTTGTTGGTGTCGTCGCTCAATTTTGTGTGTGTGAGAAGTTGCAGGTCCGTAAAGTGAGTGCTGTTGAGATGGGCTGCGCTAAGCACTTTGGCCACGTAAGAAATCATGGGTTCATTTTTGACGTCAAGTGATTGTGCGTAGTGGTTGATCCATTGGAAGACATCCAATTGTGCTGGATCAGTGGGTGGTTGGAATTTGGGAGGAGGCAGGTTGTGGGGACGACGTTGAACAGGAACAGTTGGTGATGCAATTGGCGGCGGAGTGAGTGACTGTTTGGTGGTATGTTTGGGTGTAAAAAGTGGGTTGGGTTTGAGTGTGATGCTTGAAGTGTGGTGAGGTGAGTCCAAACTGCGTTTTGTAGTGGTGGCAGCTGTGATGTCTTGGGTGGAAGTGTGAGCTTTGTCTTGTGTGTGTGATGGTGATGCGTGTCTGCCAGCAGGTGTGGAGTGTGGTTGCGAGCTGGTCTTTGATTGTGTAGCTGAGCTTCGTCTTCGTGGCAATGGAGAGCGTGTAGTACGTATTGAACGAGTGCGGCTCCTGGATCTGGATGTAGCCTGTGATGGTGCAATGGAGGGGACAGCAGGAAAAGCTCTGTAGCGGTGGTGTTCTGGTGTGCGAGGTGGTGAGCGATCTGGGTCGCGCCAAATACCTCTTGTGGTGCTGAGGGTGGGTGCTATAGATGGTGTCGGTTTGGTCGTGCGTGGTACGTTGGGCGGTGGCTGGGGTTGAGCTGATGTAGTGATGGACGCTGAAACAGGTTCAGTGGGAGCTGCTGGAGTGTGTGGTGGTGGTGGTGGTGGTGGTGGAGCCGGTGGAGCCGGTGTGGCAGGTTGTGGTGTAGCGGTCACTGCTGGATTGGTGGCATGTGGTAGATCGAGTGAAGAATGTGGTGGTCGTAGTAATGGTGTGGGTGTTGATTGGCTTGTCGTATGTAGTGGATGTGATTGATGTGGTTGGTGTGGTTGAGGTTGAGGTGGCTGTGTGGGGTGTGTGTGGACATGGGATTGTATTGGCTGTGTCGCTTGAAGTGGTTGCTGTTGCGGATGTTGGGTACCGTCATGAGGAGCGGTAGGTTGTGCTGGAAAATGTGCTTGTACTGGATGTGGCTGCATGTAATGGGCATGAGGTGGAGGTGGTGTGGGAAATGGAAAGCCATGTGGAATTGGATGATGTGGTGGAACTGGTGGCGGTGTTGGGTATGGTTGCGGTGGAGCTTGTGATGGGTAAGGAAACCAGTGTGGTTGTGTGGGCTGTGGTTGCTGCTGTAGATGTGGTGGTAGTGAATACGGCCAGGGATACGTCATGGCTGCTCGGCAGGTCGAAGAAAGTCGATATATATAAATAAATAGAGGTGTGAAACTGTAAACTGTATAGTAGGTCGCTGCAAACTGGAGGAGTGTGCAATTGACTTCAATTAGACTCTTGAAATTAAATTGAATTGAACTTGAAAAATTGAAAAATTGAAATGGAAAGGAAAGGATTCCCGGGTGAAACAGTTACAGTTTGACTCTGCAGTACATTTCAGAAGAGACTTCAGTGAACTCTGCAGTAAACTTCACGTGTGCTGGGTGAGACAATCCAAGCTGATTTCGAGCAAGGAGATTCAGTAAAGTAAATTCAGAAAATCTTCAGGAAGCTTACCCCTGCGGTGAGGAGTGGAAAGGTTCTTGCAGTAACGGCGCCCCGTAGGGATCACACAGCTTACCACAGTGGGAAGAAGCTGCGGAGACACACTTGAGAAGGTTGCTCCGTGGAGCGCGATTTCAGGCTGCTTCGCGGTGTGCATTAGCCCTTTAAAGTTACTGCAGATTAGACCTTGACTGAAAAGAAAGTGCTGGGTCGGTCGAACAGAATTGTTGAAACATCGAATGAATGAAGATTAAAAATTGAATTGTGCAGGTACGCTGGGATGATCAGTCCCAGTATCACCAAGGCTTAGAGAGCGTCTTCGTTGGTGGTAGACTCTCTGCCTTGCTACCACCCCCTGCTGCTGTACATTGGTCTCAAAAGTCCTAGAGAAAGTTAAAAAGAGCTAGGAAGAGCTAGGGTAGTGTCCTTGGAAACAGGAGTGGACACACACACACACACACACTTGATGAACTTAGATTCTTCGCATGGCTCCAACCACCGCCCCTCACCTTCTGGAAGGCCAAAACGTTTCGAAGAGATGTCAGGCAACTGTCAGGATGGAACTGGTGAGAGAACGGGAGAGAAGGGGCCAAACAACTCAGAACATGCAGTGAAGATCAAACAAGCAAACCAAACAAACTTAAAGCACTCATTTAAGTCTGGCAGAACAAACGGAGCAACTTGCATCTTCCTCCAAAATCCAAATACATCCGGCGATATTTGGTGTCTAGTACCAATGCCGCTGTTTACGAGCTGTGATTTCCTGTGCTGCCGTTGCAAATCCAGAGGTTCTAACTGACCCGTAACTAAGCGGACGGCCTCTTGTGGTGGTGCTGCGGGCAAAGCTTCTCGACAGTCTGCAGGTCGTTCCTCGGCTGACAGCAAGAGGTCGACAGCAGCGAAGCTTAGGGTCTTCAGCCATAGTAAAGACTTCGGAGCAGGTTCTGGAGCAGGTTCCAGGGCGTAGGAGGTTTTGGAGGAAGTTCCGGGACTTGCGAACCAGTGTCTGGTGCAAGTTCCCAGGCAAGTTCCGGAGTTCAGGACTATGTAAGTTTCGCAGCAATTCTGCAGATATGCTGACATGCTGCTATGCTGACATTGTCATGCCGCAGCGCTGAAATGGCATCATGCTGGCAAGGGGTCATGCTGACATTTTGTCACTCTGTCAAAGTACCATGCTTGCATAGTATGCGCCGCCACGTCGACATTGAACCGTGTACTCTGTCACGCTAACTTGCAAGTATGCTATCATGCTGACGTGCTGTCTTTGCTGATGTGCTAACATGTAGTCTTGCTGACATGCTGAGGTGCTGTCATGCCCACGCTGACCTGGTGTCACGATAGCGTGTTCTCTCTCTCTCTCTCTATATATATATATATTAATCGCTTCATGGGGACATGTAGACACACTATATAACATGATCTAACATGTTCTAGATTCTATATGCTGTGTGCATGTTGTCGCGCTAGCACATTGACCCAGGTCGCCCTGACATCCTAAGACTAGCAGGCTCCAGAGCCGGTTCGGGAGGAGGTTCCATGGTTCTTGTTTGTTGCAACGCTGTCTGTCATGCTTGCTAGCACATATTTCAATATATGTGGGCACACATATTGCCGTGTGGTGATGCTGGCGTCGCACATTGAACAGGGCCAATTTCAAAGCAGCATTGTCAAAGGCACAACGCTTGTTATTGGATATGTTAGTCGACTTCCGATGTTGCAATTGCATACTAGGCAAATTTATGCCCAGCTGTTCAACATGTTTTGAATCTGAATAAGTCCGATGATCTGAATAAGTCCGATGGCTGATGAAAGGAAGTTGGCCTGCACAACTGGAAGACTCGCTCTCAAATAAACCATGTCATCCAAATGACTAATGACACAATTGACGATAACCGTCCAAATTGCTACCACACATTCCCCTTCTTCCTTGCAGTAGAACAATGCATTCACGTTCTGCAAAATCTGCTCATAAAGAGCATTTTCTTTTTGAGCGAATTGTCCACGGTCCACTCCCACATTAGCATAGGCTTATGGACTCCAAACACCAGAACAATGGCTCTGGGTGTTGGAAGGTTCTGGAGGCCATGGCTAATTGTTAGGTTGGAGGCCATGGCTAGTAGCTTACTCCTCTTACTTAGCTACTTGAAAGCTCTGGGTGTTGGAATTTTCAATCCTCTCTTCCGAAGGGATTCAGGGTGGTCCCGACATGTCCCGACGAATCAGCTCGGCGAGGCTGGCCGGGCAGTTCAAGGACGGGGCCCAAGTGGATACTCCTCGCTCACGGTCCTGAGGCATGTTTGTCCTTTTGTCTTATCAAATCTCACCTTGAAGTATAAAACTTTCGATGACTCAGTCCAGTAAGTAGTGGTGTTTCCTCTGCATGACGAGTTGCTGACATGGAATGCCTAAGGTACTTTCGCACAATAACTTTCAACAAGAACGAGTAATATAAAGCAGCATGATTTTGACAGTCAAAGTTCCCTGCTTTTCATTTTTCATATTTTCCTCGATCCCCTTGCAGCTCCTCCCAGTACCATCTCTGATGTTTTGTGCTCCATGCAGGCGTCCAGGAGCCTCGTCTCAAAGCCATGCACGATCATGGAGCTGCACAATACCTCCCGACCCCACACAAGGCCAACTAAATTGATCATCCGGAAAAGGCTGGACCTCAAGAAACCCTCAAGCAACACACAAGTTCAAGTTCGGGTGACGCTTTATATATATATATATAATATATATAATTGTCATATGATGTCGCCGAGCCACTCGCCATTGCAGGAGCTTGAGGGATGAATGGTATGACTCTGACTACACTACAAATTGGGACTTTGAGTTTCCGTCAATGCCTCATCATGTTGAAGCTATGAGAAACCATACCGGTTGGAGGTCAACAGCATTCAGCATCCGCCACAACTCTTATTTGGCGGCCAAAAAAGGGCCAGGCTGCTTGTGGTTCATATTGCTATCACAATGAGTCTAAAGTTTGCACTGTTTCTGCTGCCCAATGGAGTCAACAGTTTAGACCCTGCAAAGCACAGTACCTCGTCAAAGAAGTCTTCCTGACCCCAAAATGCAGCAGACTCAGCAGAATGCAAGCAATGCATCAAATAGGAACAAGTCAGAGCAAGGTTTTGCACGGTTTACTTCAATGCGATTCCTCATGTCCATTCATTTCCTCATTCTTCATGGGGCACTGCAACGTGCTTCGCAGTCCTACCTTTGTTCACGGAGGGCAGCGGTTCGCTCTCTAGTAATGCAGGATGCTGGATAAATGTCGACGATTCCCCACTCCCCTCGCCTCCCAGGTCCCCAAATCACCAGGAGAATAGAACAGCTTCACATTGTCAAATCTGAGAATTTGCAACGTGACATCCTTGAGAATTGCAAAGGCCCCAAGCATCAAACAGTTCATGGTTAAGAAGCATCTTTGGAACTCCGAGAGAGCTTGACATCAAACACGCGTGCTTTAAACTTTAAACACTGGATGTATAGTGCACGACAATGTAAGCACACTGCTCTGGATGCCAAAAAGGATTGGCAATTGCCAACCCACACTCAACTTCCTCATGATGGGGATAGACATTCAACTTGAAATGTAGGTTCACTGAAGTTGTTGTTGCTGTTGCTGCTATTTATTGAATGCAAGGTCGGCAACGCAGGGACCCCTGTCTCATGCTTGCACGCTTTGCGTTTGCTAGCTTGAGATTGTAGGGGCGTGGGCTGTGGGGCGTAACGGACCTCCCAATCTTGCTGGCTGCCGGAGGGCCAAAAGCAACAGAAAGGCGAATTCAAACTTTAGTACCTTCCAGTCTCCAAAAGCTTTGTAAACCTTCTCGTGGTCTGGCTCGGCAAATAAAAGTTGGAAGGAATCTCTTAAGTCCAGCTCAGTACTTCGCAAGCTGTGCACGATGCCACAGCCAGCATGCATTCGGTTGTTCCATGTAACACTACAGGATACTACAGTAACAGCGAGCAACTCGCTCAGCCATCAAAGGTTGGCTCCTGACTAACAGCACATTTGCCGGGTCACAAAGAAGAACATTAAACACAATACCCAACGAATCAAATCGCGTTCATGAATGTCCATAGCAATGCATGCTCCGCCAAAGACTTCCAAGTTCATCAGACTGGTCTCCTTTGTGAGCATCGCCCAGGCAGTCGGTGACCTCAAACATGCAATGTTCAAGAAAAAAGAGCTGACAAATCAACATATTCAGATTCATTTCAATTTATGTCTCATATCCAAGATGCTGGCCTGGTAGCTTGACCATGCTTGATAAACAGGTCACAGAAAATATTAACTGGACAAAGGGCGACAAAACTCTGATATTGGATTACTGTAAATCTTCGATTCCTTATTTGGCGGAGAGCCAGGGGCCATGTATGTGCCGAACGCAGTTTACAAAGGCATTATTTATATATAACTCTCTCACCCTCTCTAATCCAACTGCATGTCGGTGCTAGTCTCCCAGCAAAGTCTCACACAGCAGCACAACTTTTGGTCGAGGGACACCACCAAAGAATCTGAGAGGTCTTTCTCTCCAATCTCTGCGAAAAGCACTTGAGCCTGGTGACACGCATGCATCAGCTCAGCAAACGATGGATTGGGGCATTTGACAACATAACAACTCATGGATTCGGATCTGAACATGAAATCAAATAGGTACAATATATGATATATGGTTACGCATGGATGGAAGGATCGGCCGGTTTTCTTTGGCAAGTTTCGTACCTGCTACATGACCAAACGTGTCCTTCCAATCAAGGCTACCAGTGTCTTGTTCATCCACTAAACCAAAAACTGGTTAATGTGCGGCTTGCATATTCTTCAGTACCATCAGCATCGGCTGACAGCTGAGCAATCTGAACCTTGCCCAGGGTATCAACTAACATTCTGATTTGACCGTTCTCAACATGTGTCAAGATATCAAATGATTCAGAGAAGGCTCCTGCAATGTAAGAATTTCTTTACTTCGAGCGATCCCTACCATAGCATTGCAATCTGCTGATGACCAACGGCTATATTGTTTCAACAGCACGAGCCAAGAAAGTGTCTATCTTGCAAATAAACTGGCATACATTGAGGCATTCTGTCTGGCACAATATATATATATAGATATTGGCAGTTTATCTGGCATACATTGCAGTGATTTGCAGTGTGCTATTCAGGCATTCTATCCGGCATATATTCTGGCAGTCTATGTGGTGTGTATTGCGGCATTCTATCTGGCATATATTCTAGTATTTTTTCAATTATGCTGTCATTCTATCTGGCGTACATTCTGGCATTCTATGTTGCATATGTTCTGGGGTTTTATAACTGACACTGGTATATATTCCGGCAGCCTCACCAGGGCCGCCAATTCTAGCCGACCAACCGATCAACAACAGAACCGATCACCCAGAACTGGGCTTGAGACAGTGACCGCAGCGAGCAAGTTGGACCAAAGGTCCACAGATTCCACAGATTCCCAAAGACCAAGCGAGCAAGCAGCAACAGCTGTTGCTGGGTGCCTCGAAACAGGCCATCATCTTGAGAACTGGGCCGGACAGCGCCACTTCTCAAGACTGCAACCATGCAGTTGAGTCTTCAGGCCCGTCACAACACCCTCAAGAGCAAGTCTATCAGTGTATGTGAGCACCACCACACCCGCACCCAAACGAGCGCCCCAAAATTTTCCATAAAGATTTCCACACCAAGGATGCTCGCAATGAATTCCGTCGATGGAGATGTACTACCGCTACAAGCCAACATGGGAAATGAACGCTGTCTGGCGCGACACTGAATGAATTTGGAGCATGCAGGCAGCCCGCGCCACCAGACCCACCTCGCGACCTATGTCCCGGAGTTTGCGGCAGCCTACCAATAATGGGGACAACAAACCAGCCGCCGTGCTGATGTCCACAAGCCCCAAGACTTCTACCACATCACCGTGGAGCCCTTGTTCACCCCGCCCAAGGTGACAGAACTTGCCGCATGCTGCTTACAAGGCAATCCTCATACACCGCACGCAGTTGCCCAACTGCTCCAGTGGCCAGCGGCAACAGAGAGTACCACGCCGGGCCACAACCATTGAAAGGTTTCGGCTTTGTTAAGACGAAAGTGCAACCATCGAGAGATATGCAAAGTGCATCGACTAGGGGCATTGGGCACCTCCCTCTGCACAACTGCGAAGACCACTCAATCCACACGAAAGACGCGTGTGCTTGTCCACCAACGCGCCTGTATGAGGAACACTGTAACCGAGGTAAGAAACCGAGCCTCGCACAAGCTACCTTGCGAGTTTTCCTTTAAAATAGCCTCATTCAATACTCAATACCCATTCACTCCTCAAGCTGACTATGCACAAACAATTCACATGCGTGACCACAACATTGCAGTTTTGTGTTTCCAAGTCGAAACAACGACCCAGTACGTTGTCGACAAATTTACTTTCCTAACAAATCCTAACAATCAGTACAACTCGTAGCGACCAGTCCGAACATGCTGGCGTTGGATTTGTCTTGTCGCCCATTGCTGGCAATGCTGTAGTTCGTACCAAGCCGGTCAGTAGTTAGTTGTCTTGCTGCTATCATAACTTCATAACCTTGCTCATGGCGGCGGGTGAGTTACACGTTCTCAACTCATGTTCCGTAAAATGCCCGGCTCGAAGAAGAGCGCCGGGCATATTTTGACCAACTGAATGAACAGCAAGCTTGAAAACGCAAAGGCCCTTTGCTTGTAGTTGCCGACTCTCACTGGCGTTTGCATGGTAAATTGCATTAAATTGCTTACGCGGTGAAGCACATGTGTTAGGCCCTTACACATTTGGGAATAGTTATCATGATTATCATGCAATAATAGGTCAGGAGGGCAACAACCGATTCCCGTTCCTTGAGTTTTAAGTGGACATGACCCACTCATCACAAACGCTTGGTTCAAACAACAACCAGGTAAGCAAGCCACCTATTTTGCCACCCACCAACCAACATTAGGACCCTATGAGTTCGCCCAGCTTGACTTCCTTTCGATTCCTCGTAGATGGCACAGCTCCTGCTGCAAGCCGCCAGCCTTGTGCAATCTTGACTCTGGTCATTCCATATTGGCGCGAGCAATCAAGGCGCTTGATTAAATTTGACGGAGCCTTTTCTGTGTGCGCCACCTTGGAGTTCCCTATGTGTGCATTGTTTTTCATCCGCCAAACCGTTGAAGCCGAATGCTTGCCCTGGCGCCCTTTGCCAGTGACGCCCCAGCTGTTATGCAAACAATGGCAGCAAAGCATAATTTACATTTGAATCATGACAAAGCCAAGCTGATTTTGTGCAACTCCGATGCCTCCATTCACTTCCAAACTGGCGTTCCAGTCCAGCAGGTTTCATCTCTGGTGTACTTGGGGGGGGTTGATAGATCACACTGGAAAGCCTGGACCCGAAGTGAGACATCGTTTGTGAATTCAGTTTCCAGAATTTGAAGCAGGTTTGGAGACATGCGGGGCAGGTCCTCGTCACAAACTTCGCAGACCGATTCGCCACCCTGCCCGGATAACCTCCTTCGATTTATTCTTGGAACCGCAAATTCTTGGAGGCACATTTGGAGCTGGGAATAGGTGACGTAAGTGGACAAGTGCCTGCCGCGGCAAGGACCATTTTAACGACCATTTCTTCGAAGGTACAGGTGGGCAGCGTGATACCCGGCACAAAATTCAAGAAGTGGCGGCCAACCGTGGGTGGTGGTCCAAAGTGCTAGGCATAACTAGACATAGCTGGCGTTGCTAACGGGCGCACTCAAAGCATCACGCCCACGCACGTAAAAAGAAGTAAAAAGAACATATACTACTCTGGCATTCCACTGCTTTTGAAGTTCCTTTCAAAAGTCCAGGATCTAAATTACTTATGACATAAGTTTCACCAAAGTGCATATCTTGTGTTGTTTTTGTTTACCCGTCTCATCCAATTTGGTAACATCCACAATGTTTCTTACAGTGTACAATATTGTGTTCATGTTGGTTCTTTTGCGCAGCAAAAACCAGCGAGCACCTATTACCATATTTTTAAATTGGTTCGAGTAATCTGATCCGCCAGTAATACGTAACCCCAGTAGCGACTAACTACATCACTTTACATGATTCTCAGGGCAGGTATCAGGTATCGGGCTAGCTTTAGTGAACATTGTTGGATTTGCAGCTATATTCAAAAACGACCTCAGCTTGTTTTTCCACGCGTTGCAGAGATTTTGTCTAAATTGGAAATTGTCATACCTATAGTCGAACCTCTCGGGGCCCCGACTCTCAGTCCCCTCGCCAAACCGACAGGAACTGAGAGCCCCCCTGTACCCCCTAGGGCAGCATCCGCCAAACCCGATGCCCCCTAGGCTCAGGTACCTTTTGAGAGGGAAACCAACCCCCGACTCACTCCAGTCTTCACCGGGTGGTTTCTTGGATTTCTCAACTCCGAGAAATTCCTGCGCGCCTGAGCAAAACATAAAAAAGAAACGGTCAACTTTCCCTTCTTGGCTCTTCCACGTCCCCCTGGCCTGGCCCGCCGTTGCGGCGGACCAGGCTCAAGGTTTGGGCTCTGACAGTACAAATTTACATAAGGACGTAAAAACGAATTCGACGGAGACATATCTGCCAACTGAGCGAGCCCATCGTTCAGGTACACTCGGGCGGTTCGTGCGGCGGCCCACCGCCCTTGCACGAGCAACCTATCAAACGAACCGTGCTGGTTGAACCAGAACGTCGCGCCCCCACGACGTAAACTGTAGGGTCTAAAATGCAGGTCGTTCAAACGAAGTGCTTCATTGGCTTTGGCGAAAAGTGCCCTCCAAGCATGAGGCTTCACAGTTAAAAATTGTGACGGGGTAGCGGATTGTTTCCATTTCCACAATGCTGGGAGGATAGAGCGTTCATGCAGGGTCACGCTCTCGGCCGCGCCTTGTCGCGCACCTCCCTTTGTGAGTCCGAGGGACAGAACAGCAGGCCCCTTGGGTCCGGGAATGAAAATGTCCTTCGCCCGAAGGCTCAGTAGTTCTCGGAGAAGACCAAAGAAAGCCACCCTCAACGAAAGACCAAATTCGGGGCACTCATTAAACACTGACCAGCCACAAAGAGCGTCAAGGACCTGCACCGTCATCGGGGGTGCCCGGTTGGGGATTTCCACTGCGCTCCATGCTTTAAGCAAACGCCAGCTGCCAGGCAGCTTCTTCTTGAGAGACGGGTCACGGTCTTGCAAGGCAGCTAACGTGTTGTTGGCCACAGACTTTCCTTCTCCAGACGCCCAAAGGTGTTCAAGGTAGTCACTAACCAGAGGGTCAAGGCGATTCTGCTGCTTTGGGAGGACAAGTCCCTCCCCTGCCATCCAGTCAAAGAAACGATTGAGGCTTTCGGTGTAGCGTTGTCGGGTACGAGGTTGCACGGTGAGCCCCTTGAGGGACCCCAACTTGTTACGGACTTTCTTGCGCTCCTGTTGGCTTTTTCCTTCCATTACTTTCGTGGTTGTCTTCCCCATTTCTTTCGAAGTGGGCGGCGCGAAGGCCGATCAGCGGGGTTCTGGTGGGTATCCACGTAACCCCAAATGCCAACTAGACCACCTGCCAACTGAAGCGCTCCGATCCGACACAAAGTTCTTCGCAACTTTCGACTTGAGGACCTCCCTCTCGACAACGCGTGCAGCACAACCAATGAATCAACTAGGTGCAAGAACCGACATGAACTGTCTTGCAACTCCTTCAAGCGCCACACAATGGCCGTCTTCACGGCTCTCAACTCTAGTGCATTGATGTGCTCCATGTCACCGGTCCACCTCCAACCTGCGACGTCCTTCCAACGCCACAACTTGCTAGGAACAGATGCTCGCAACCTATGGTATCGAGCCGGTAGATCAGACCCAAGCTGCAGCAAGATGTCTTCGCCCTTCACCGAAACCTGGCCCAGCAGGCGTGACACTAAGCCGCCCTGTTCACTGCCTGCCTTGGTAGTTTGCCTCACAGGTGGCCTCAACAGCAGACTAGACAGGTGTTGTTCTCGCCCAGGGGTCAACCGACCTACCAAGCACGCCATGTCCAAGAGAGGCATCATCCCCAGGGTCCTGAAGAGCGAATACAAAAGGTAGGCCACCATTGGAATGGACCAGCTGTTTCCCAGAAGGCTCAAGCGACAGTCACTATGCCTCATGCTTCCTTCCAAGCTTTTGACCAAGCACCTCCTTGTATAATCCACCGGAAACCCTAAGATCACTTCCCTCTCCTTAATGGATGGAACTCGAAGTTGCCCTCGACGATTTACGACACAGTTCTCCTCCCTATATTGGTATGGGGGGAAACGATGAAGATCGGACTTCCACCTGGCCACGGCGTCCGGGGGGCACAAAGCCAAACCTGCCGGTCGACGTCCTGGCACCGGAGACGGACGAGAGGTAGTGAAGGTCGGCAACGAGCCCTCTGAACGCACCCTGTGCCAACCAGGCTCCAGGAAATCTTGCTCATCCAAGCTGGCCTCAAGCTCAACCCTTCCTTTGAGGGATCCTGCCCTCCCCTCTACGACGGTTGCACCAACTAAGCTCAGGGGCTCCCAACTGCACCAGTATAGGCGGGGTCTACGGGCCAGACTGACTCCTCCCGCGTCAATGTTCCAAGGCGTAGTCTCATAGGCCCTCGACATGGTTTGGCAATCATGAGCATCCATAGAAGCCACGTTCTCGACAAGGCGATGGACTGGGCACCACTTGAAGTGATGCTTGAGCAATGCCTCGACTCTGGGAATATGGTGAAACAAGCACGAGCGCTCATCTTTCAAGGCGCCCTTCCGGTCCGAGTTCAAGCCTGAGACTCCTTGGCACGGGGGCCCTGCACCTAGCAAGACTAACCCGACATTGGCAAAACGCATCCTCCACTCAAGCGCGCGCTCGTCAGTGACCTCCGCCACATCCTTCACGCAGACCACGTCTGGGAAATAGGACTCAACAACTCGATTCGCCTCAGGTGAGATCTCCACCGAAATGTATCCACCAACGGGCACACGCAACGAGTCAAGAGCTACCCTGAGGGCCCCTATGCCATCAAACAATGAGACCGCAAGCACCTGGTCCATCTCCTCGGGCTCAATGACATCTCCTCGGCACTCAGCCTGACACGCTGCTGCGCCAAAAGGACTGAGCTCTCTCGTGACGCACAAGCCCCCACCAGTGGTGGACGCAGCACTTGCTGTCACCAACTCAGATGTCGACAAGCGGAAGTCCATGTAAGCCAGCGGGCACAGAGTCACAAAGCGGATCAATTCAAGCGCTACTTCAACAGGCAAAGGCTTCCTCACCAACGGGCCCAAGGCCCCCAACTCAGTCACCTGCCGCCACACCGCGTTCAAACCTGACAACAAGGGCCTTCGAAACATAGCAGTGTAAACGAAGCCTCCACCAACGACTTGCAACTCACGCTGGGATGCTCTGCCTGCCACACAGATCTCGACAGCCAGCCTCACATACCTTCCCACCTTTTCCATCTTTGGAGTTGCGCGCCCCAAGTCGCCATCTACCCAGGCACCTTGTACCTCGGCACGCACCTCTTGAGTGACCGCTTTCTTGGGATGGCGTGGTAGGCCCAGCTGCTGATAAGTTTCACGCACAGCCAAGCTCCAAGCAGAGGGTGTCCCCTTCAATGTCTCTGCCAACCTCCTATCTACCCTGTTCAGCTCATCATAGTTGTCCAGGTAGACGCGAAATTGGTGCGGCGCAGTGCTCTGATGCCGGTCTCGACGGATCTCCTGCTCCTTTCCTGCCAACCGTCTCTCACCTCATTATAGGGCCTGATGAATCACACGTCGATGGACATGCTGAGCGATGGCCACCGAGTTCACAAACCCCATCGGCAAGACCCTACTCACCAGATGCCAGCCTCCACCTGTATATCCGTCTGGGAGGCCCTCTGGAGGGACCTCCCTTCCAAATCCCATGAACCGATGCCAGCGCTGAGGTGTCTGGAAAAGGTAAAAGAAACACCGAACATCTTCAGATGAAGTCAAGAGCAACTCCCCTTCTTCCAAGACCGTCCCTGACATACCGGTCACCGTGGGTAAAGTAGATGTGTCCCCCACCAAGTTTCGGCAGAGACCATTGGTTGGCACAAGGTTCATGATCAGTCTACATACTTCAAATTCTTCCCCCTTATCATCAACTGCCTTCTCTCCCTTCTCAACGGCAAAGAGCCCGTTTAGCACTGGACGCCCGTGAACATGATATAGGTCTTCTTTTTTCATCAAACCACACACCCCTCTCTCAATCAGGCCACGGCACACCTCGGCCCAGTGCTCTTGGCTGACCATGATCGCAGGTGTCTTGCCAAGGCGTTGGTCCTGGGGCGGAAGCAAAAACTGCTCAAAGTCCTCCACGTAAGACCGAGTGCCTCCCTCACAAAAAGCTTCTAGGTCCAGAGTCCCTACACCCTCCGGAAAGGCTGCTGCCACCATCTTCCACTGGAATGCCTTGGCAACACGAACCTCTTCACCTGAATAATCAATGCCCTTGGTTGCAAAGAACTCTTGGAAGGAAATAGGGGGAGGACAACCCCAGGCAAAGTGCTGCTCCTAATCACTTCCCTCAACCTGACCAAAATCCTCATCTGGACCTTCGAAACCTTCTTTCTGGTTGAAGAGTCACAACCCCATAGAGACTGTTCAGCCCCCGGACAAGGGCTTCCAACACTGAGTCACATTCGTCGCACCATCCCAAAAACCCTGGAAGTGGGAGAGGAAAAATCCCCTCCGTGGACTGCCCGCAACGCGTGGTCTTCGACAACACCCCCAAGGATTTCGATAGTGCCGGACTCAGCTCCCGCCAACTGCTTTCTTTTTCGCCACACGCTCGCCGCAAGCTCTTCTGCCGCGATGCTGGGCTGGTAGGCTCCGTCAACAAAGCGTCTCCACGGCTTGGCTTCAAATCCAGTCGCAGACCTCGCTCGCATGCATTTTGGGAGGATCTCAAAACCTCCAGCTCCTCTTCGGCTAAGATTTGGCGCTGTCTGCGGTCCATACCTGCAGATTGCTTCCTCCTCCTCTCAGCCTGGGAGGCAGCTGCCGTCTCCCATCCTTGGCCCGGCGTGTCCGGCTGCCTCGAACGATTGCGGAACTCATCTCTTGCGCTCTTGGCTGCCTCCACTTGTTCAGCAGGTTCTGCAATGCGGATCTGTTCTGCATTGACTAATTCCAGCTGGCGCGAAGCTGAAAAATGGCCACCGCGGAGGGTTGCCTCAAGCGACTTCGCGCGTTGGACGAGCGCGTCTAAGGCAGTCGCCACCTTTCGGCGGAGGAGTAGGTCCGAGACCTGGGCTACGGTGACCAACTCCTGCCATAGCACCGGACTGGCAAGAGCTTGGAGGTGTTGGTGCGCGTACATCGAAAACAGCGGGCTCAGCTGTTCCCGTGACACACTGTGCAACTCACCTCGGGAAGATAGAAGGTGCTCCCGAACATTCTCGATCGCCTGGGCAGTCAGGGCGCCTGGGCATCGGGTTTCTTCGAAGAGCGGACCTTCCTCCTCCGAGCCCTTCTCACTTTCACTGGACGAGGAAGTCGATGTCCCTGAGTCTCCGGAATCCGACTTCTTCTTTTTCTTGTCCTTCTTCTTGCTCACCCTCCTTGCCTTCTTCATGAGGCGCTTTCGCCGCGGCACATTCGGGTCCAAGCATGTATTGCTGAAAAGGGCCCTCGCGGTCTTCTGCCCTCGCTCGAGCTCCTCTTCCTCCTCCTTCTTGGCCAGCATCTCATCATACTCCCTCTCTGACGCCCTTTCCTTTCTCTTCCTCTTTTTTCCCTTCTTTTCCACCTCCTCTGCTGGCGATTTGCTCTTCTCTTTCTGCTTCTCATCTTTGGGAGGCTTAGTGCCTCCCCTCCCTTTTCCTCTTTCCACGGCGAGCTCACGTAGTCCAGCCAGCTCGTCCACCTCCTCTTCAACGGCACCCTTGGCTGGTACGAGATTCGTGTGCCAAGGCTTCGGGGCCACAGTGGTGTCCCAATAGCCTCTTGCGTAGAAGTAGGCGTCCCCTGTCATCAACTGCGGACACCCAGCAGGGCAGGCATGCACCTTCACGACCCTTGAGCTTCCTCCTCCAAAGCGTTCAAGCACTCGATCCGTCAAGGTGCCACTCAACTCGAACTCAACCTCCTCCTCCGTGGGCTTCAAGCTCTGAATCCTGCCTGCGATCTTGGCATGCCCTCCATAGTATGACGTCTCACCAAGTTCCACAATCTCCAACTTCTTCATAGTGTCCAGTGTCAATGAGGCCAAAGGATGATACTCTTCTGTAACTGGCTTGCTAGCCTCTGTCTCCTCTTCTCCCACAGCCCGTGCAGGCCTCCTCAATGGGCGCACCCGCACCGGCATGGCTGCTGGTCGTTTCATTTTGGGAGCCATGACTCCCCTTACCACCGTCCTCGGGTGTTCCTTCGATCAAACAGCTCCTGCTTCGCACGCCTCGTCACGCCTTTGTTTGTACCTTCACTCCACCGTGGATGATTGGAGTAGGGCACCGGGCCTCTCCACCCTTGACCTGGAAGCTTGTCTCGTCCAGCTGCAGGCGGGATCCAAGGCGTCCGGGGCGGCGGATGATCTGGTGTGCGAGGTGACCTGGGTTCTCGCTGGCTGGGTGGTTCCCTCTGGATTCCACTGCTCGGCCGGGCTGCCTCTGGTCCTCCTCCGCTGTCTCCAGCTCTGGGAGAGTGGTCCTCCCTTTTCTTTCTTCTAGTCCGTGAACCGCTCACAGACCTCGATCTGCTGTCCTTCTTGTCTCTCTTCTTCTTGTCCGTTTCTCTCTGCCTCTGGGGCGTTCTGCTTCTCACCTTCCTTCGCTCCTCCTCTTCCTTCTTCTTGGGCAATGTTCTGCTACCTTCACTCCTGGTTGTCTCAACGGCCTTCTTCCTATCCTCTTTTTCGCTGACCTTCTTGCTACCTGCCTCGTCTCCTGGACCTTCGGCCTTTTTCCTCTTTTCTTCTGACTTCTCCTTGGGAGCCGCCCCTCCCTTCAAAGAGCCAAGCCCTGCTTGGGAGGGTTTCCTCCCTTCGATGGTTCTTCTTCGTCAGATTCTGGAAAAAGCCGGGCTATGCTATAGTAGGCCGAGTCCAGGATCTTAGTAGTCTTTGCCTCAGCCTCGAGGGTGGTTGGAAGTCTATCGCTCCCTGCCGCCGCGCGCAGACGTTCCACCGAGGCACAAACAGTACACTGACCTGCAAGCAACCGCCACTTCTTGCAGCGGTTGCAGGTCAGCATACCACGTTTCGAGCCCAAAGCTTCGTGGAAACTGAGTCTGATTCGTGTTTAGTTATGGGGGCATTAAACCATACGGTGTCACCGTTCCCCGTACAAGCAAACCCTTGAATACATCAGTGAATCAGCACCAACCATACCTTGATTAAACAAAACACACAATAGTAGTAATAATGACTAGCCAAATGTCTTTGTCGAAGTAGTTTATTGCCCCCTTCGATCTTTTCAAGCAAAACAGTGCTATCAAACATCGCAACTGTTCAATCTCCAGTCCAAATCAGGCAAATAGAAACATGCCAACGTGCACCACTGACAACTACATTGACGTCACCAATACTCTACCTAGAATCTCTGGAACATTCATCAATGCTGTAAACAACGTGGTAGCAGTACTATGCTGATCATGATGAAAAATCATGTTTTTGCCTCCGGGTCGGAAACCGAACGTGTAGTCGTGCTATTTCTTACAATCGAATACAATCGATATATTTTGCACTTTTCCGACCCGGTTATGTAGACGATGCTGCTGCTGCTGCTGATGATGATGATGATGATGAATTGTTGATGATGAATTGTTGATGATGATGATGAATTGTTGATTAGTTGTTGATGCGACGACAGAAGATACTACGGGTGGTTTCGGGGGGGTTTGGGGGGGGGCTGGTTTCGTTCGTGTGATCAGTAGAACACGATGGTGATGAGTTGTTGATGTGACCACATGTACCAAAGTCGCTCTCTTCAAAATCTTTCCTCATTGAGCGCAGGATTCGGTCGTGGCAGTGGCGCTTCATGCATTGAGGTTCAAACAATCTGCGGCAAACAACTGTCCTCAGGACACGTGAAACAAACGGCAAACAAACGCGCGAGTTTTGCGTTGCATTTCCTATGTTTTTTTACAGTTTTCTCTAAAAACTCACGAAACGTCGCCCTAAATTTAGGAAAACTATGTAGGTCGGTTTCACTGCAACACACATTGGTTTTGTAGGGCACACAGTCAGGCTCCGTGCGTAGGTGACAAATAATGACCTCAGACATGTCTTTTTTTTAAACACGGTTTTTGTTGTTTGGGAGACTTCCTCATGCCTAAAAATGCACACAACTACACGGTCTTTTCCCGACCCTGAGGGATGTTCTTGTTGCAAGATTACCGGAGAAGGACTGGGGAATTTGGTTCTTGGGTTCTTGGTTCCAGGTCCGAACTAATTCCCCAAAACTCCTCAGCTCGCATCAAAACTATATTACCACCTTATCTATGTGTATACACTGTATGTGGTACCTTGCCAGGCCAGTCAAAATCGAGCTCTCAAACAACTAAAGTACCGGAGGAGGGTTGCCATGTATGTATGGATGGATGCATGCACGCACATGCATACATCATGCATGCATAATTCTGTGTACACATGTGCACACATGCAATGAGTGGGCCCTTCAGTTTCGATGAACAAATTATATTCCCATCAAAGACCACACACAACAAAATTGAAGAGTTTTCCCTGCGAAGCTCACTTGTGAGTGGGATGGCTATAAGAGCCAGCCACAACATCTGAGCCCAAGCCTCTTTTTTGGATAGCCCACGCAATCGATGGCAAACAAGCGCCTGGCATTGATTCGGCCATGGCTGGTCAGAGCAAATCATGGAATCATCTATCTCTATCTATATATATAATATGTGCAATAAATTTTTCTGAGTCGTCTGCTCACTTGGAACCCATGTTGCAATAGCTGCATCAGCTACTGCCTCTAAACTCCCTGGTTGGTGCCTGAGCTGGGTTAGGTCATGCATCGCAGCCCTCATAAACACTGCAGGCCACCTCGAAATCTGTCCACTTCAAGGATCGCGTGCCTGTGTCTTGGAAGGCCTATCAGGGATCAATCAGTGTGCCGATGAACGTTGGAGTTGGAAGGACCGCGCACATTGAACGAACTTCTACTACTACTACTACCACTACTACTACTACCACCTACTACGTACTACTTACTACTTACTATTTACTACTTACTACTTATTACTCACTACTACCTTCTACCTCCTACTACTACTACTACTACCACCTACTACATACTACTACTACTACCACTACCACTACTACTACTACCACCACTGCTACCACTACTACGACTACTACTGCTACTGCTACTCCTACTACTACTACTACTACTACCACTACTACTACTACCACCACCACTACTACCACTACCACTACTAGTTCTAGGTCTCCTACTAGTACTAGGTCTCCTACTAATACTAGTAGTCAAAATCTCAAAAAGAAGAAAGAAAGAAAAAGGAAGAAGAAGAAGAAGAAGAAGAGGAAGAGACTGGAGGAGGGAGAGGGACCTGAGCGCACTTCCAATTAGAACATGCACATGGGACGAGTTGAGCCCACAAAACCAAAAAGCGCCAACCAGGACAAACAGAGCACACTGCATCGTGGGTTGTCACCAAAATGAAAAATGAGGATGCCACAACAGGCCTTGTGGGTGAGTTCGGGGAATCTTTCCTCAGCTCTGAGCGCGGAAGCAGGATTGTGTCCTGTCTGAGCATCAAGGCACTTCCAAGCATTGCTTCTCTTGCCAGAAGACATACAAGCTAGCTCCTCTGTGTCCTGTTGTGATTGAGTGAGGCTGCCACAAGCTTCGTGGGTAACTTTGGGGTGTCTTTGCTCAGTTCTGGGAAAAGAAAAGGATTGTGTCCGGCCTGGCCATCCAGGCGCTTCCAAGCATTGCTTCTGTTGTCTGAAAACACAAGCAGTGCTTCCGCTAACAGGCAACAGCCTCCAGTTCTTGTTAGCGGAGCCATCCAACAACCAACCAAGCCACTTTCTGCAATTTTCATTTTGGTGTCGTTTTGGTTCAAAGCACCCTCCATGATCAAGAGACGGACTCTTTCTTGTTAGAAAAGGGACAGCACAGGGCAAGGACAAGCCAGCAGGGCCGGAGGGGGGTTGATGATTGTAGGTTTCTCTATAATTCCAAGGGGTGAGTCTAAAACCATGTACCCTTTGACAATTTTTCGTATTTGTTTGACAGGGGTTGAAAAAGGAAACCTAAAGCTTTTGGCTAGCCAATGTTTTTGGAATTCTGATGGGCAAAGATTAAAATAGAGATTCCACACAAAAGAAAAAGAAAGAAGAAGAAGATACGAGAACTTAAAGGCAAAAGGGAAAGCGCAAGGCAAGGACAAGCCAGCAGGGCTGGAGGGGGGTTGAATATTGTAGGTTTGTTGAGAATTGCAGGGGGTGGGAGTAGGAAGCAGGATTGTGTCCTGCGTGAGCATCGAAACACTTCCAAGCATTGCTTCTCTTGCCAGAAGACATGCATTGCTACAGAGCAGGCTTGCTGGCTCCTCTGTGTATTGTTGTGATTGAGTGAGGCTGCCACAGGCTTTGTCAGTAACTTTAGGGTGTCTTGCTCTGTTTTGGGCAAGGAAGAGGATTGTGAGGATTGTGTCCTGCCTGGGCATCAACTGCTTCTAAAGCCAGAAGACACAAGCAGTGCTTCCATTGTTCCAACCAGCCAACAACCAACCAAGCCACTTTGTGCAATTTTCATTTTGGCGTCGTTTTGGTTCAAAGCGCCCTCCACGACCAAGAGACTGCTCAAAGGGCAATGAGTGACTTCTTCAGTGTGCCCGGGGGCCGCAGTTCTGCAGCCATGAGGCAGGGAAGGACAGATTGTCCACCTCGAGCAAAAATGACTACTGCTTGCAGTGTGCTCAGTTTGTCCTGGTTGGCGCTTTTTTTGGTTTTGTGGCTTAAAGTAGTTCAGGATGGCCGCGGCTGACAGGCAGGCAGATTTCATACTTTCACCCTGTTGTCAACAGCCTGTGTGGCCTAGTGGTGCTGCAGTAGGGTTCAGAAGCCAGAGGGCCTGCGCTCAAGTCCTACGGTGTGCGCTTTTCCTTTCTGGGGGGGAAGAAACTCATTGAAAGATAGGCTCAAGTCCTCCCTGGCCTCTTGCATTGCGCTCGTTGAGAAAATCTTTCTTGTTAAAAGTAATGGGGAAAGCGCAGGGCAAGGACAAGCCAGCAGGGCTGGAGGGGGGTTGATTATTGTAGGCTTGTTTATAATTGCACGGGGTGGGAGTCTAAAGGGACAGGGGATCATCTGCGCACACAGATCAGGATCATCTGCGCACACAGCCAAGATCATCTGCGCACACAGATCTGGATCATCTGCGCACACAAATCTGGATCATCTGCGCAGGGCACATCGGGTGGGGTGGGGTGGGGTGGCGTTCACTTCGACTGGCATTCATATCTAATATCCCAGTGTTGAAGTAAGGGTGCGGTGGTGGGGTGGGGTTGGGTGGGGAGGGGTGGGGCTCACACACATCTGAGCACCCTGGATCAACACCCGGCCTTTGCACCTACCGTAAGAACCCAAAGTATGGCCACTGTTTAGGCACCCCGCATACGGAAGCCGCATGTACATACGATCCCCGCGTGTACAGACGATCCCCGTCACCGCGTGTACAGACCGATCCGATTTCCGCGTGTACAAACGAACCCCTGTCCAGTCTAAAGGGGTACCATTTGAAGATAATTTTTGGTACTTGTTTGATAGGGTTTGAACATGGAAACCTAGAGCTTTTGGCTAGCCAATGTTTTTGGAAACCTGATGGGCAAAGATTAAACAACAATTAACGATTCCACAAAAAAAGCAAAGAAAGAAGAAGAAAGAAGAAGCCGATAGGAGAACTTAAAAGTAAAAGGGAAAGCACAAGCCAGCAGGGCTGGAGAGGGGTTGATTATTGTAGGATATTGTAGGTTTGTTGAGAATTGCAGGGGGTGGGAGTCTAAAGGGGTACCCTTTGAAGATAATTTGTTGCATTTGCTTGATAGGGGTTGAAAAAGGAAACCTAAAGCTTTTGGCTAGCCAATGTTTTTGGAATTCTGATGGGCAAAGATTACATACTTTAAAACTAGAGATTCGACAAAAAAAGAAAAAAACAAACGAATACAGAAGAAAATAGAGGAACTTAAAAGTAAAAGGGGAAGCGGAAGGCAGGGACAAGCCAGCAGGGCTGGAGGGGGGTTGCTTATTGTAGGTTTGTCTATAATTCCAAGGGGTGGGAGTCTAAAACCGGGTACCCTTTGAAGACATTTTTTTCTTTTGATAGGGTTTGAATAATGACACCTTAAGCTTTTGGCCAGCCAAAGTTTTTGTTTTGGCTAGGCTCTGGCAAAGAGACTCAGTTTACTCTGTCCAAGTTCGAGTCCTGACAAGCGAAAGAATTCTGAGATGAAAAGAGGAAGCATTCTGAAAGCATTTTGGGGTCTGGATGTTGGCGCAATCAAAAGTAGTATTGTAAAATTCTGGCAGGCCAAAAAGCAGACTACGATTGTCTCAGGTTTACAATTGATAAACTAAATTCTGATCCATTTTGGGGTCTGGATGTTGGCGCAATTAAAAGTACTGTTGCAAAATCCGGGCTGGCAAAAAACTGATTACTATTGTCTCATGGTTCATCACACGGATGTTAACATTGTTGCTGCTATTGCTACCCTACTACTCCTACTACCACTACCACTACCACTGCTCTACTACTGCTACTCCTACTCACTACTACCACTAGCACTAGCACTATAACTACGACGACTACTACTGCAACTACCACAAATAGAAATTACTACCACTACACCTACCATTACGACTACTGCAACTACTACTACTACCATTACCACTACTACAACTATACCCACTACCACGACTACCACCACTACCACTACTACTGCTGCTGCTGCTGTTACTACTACTACGACTACTACTAAGCACTACCACTAAGGACTGCTACTAAGCACTACTACTAGACACTACTACTAAACACTACAACTAAGTACTACTACCAAGTACGACGACGACGACTACGACTACTACTACTACTACAACGACTACAAATTACTACTACGACCACTACCAGCACGGCTACTGCAACTACCATTGCCACTACCACTACTATTATTGAGAATTTGTTGAACGATTATAGTAGGGACGACTACTAAACACCATTACTAACAATGACTTCTGACTACTACTTACTACTACTACTACTACTACTACTACTACTACTACTACTACTACTACTACTACT
>CAXAMN010007369.1:0-14955 GCA_963970005.1 Durusdinium trenchii | reverse complement strand
CTACTACTACTACTACTACTACTACTACTACTACTACTACTACTACTCATTTTTGTGTTTTTGGCAACACGTGCGTTGTTCATCCTCAGGGTAGAGTGGACAGAGTTGGTATATCAAAGTCCCTCCACCAATCGCAAAAGAAGCTACATAGCACCTAATAATGCTCGTGCTTGTATGCAATTTGTCTAGAATCTGTTGCATCTACATGGGAGATCCTGGGAGCTATGTATGTGCAGGATTTTAACCAAGGCATCAATGGAGCAACTCATGCCACATAGTAGCAACTTTTGGCCAAGTGATCCTCAACTGAACGGAGAATCGAAGTAAATTGCATGTTTTGTGGGGAGCTCACAGCTTCTTTTTTTCTGCTATCTCTCATTTGCATTGAGATCGGTCTGTCACCAAGTCGAAAGCCGACCTACGGCACTCTCGCAGGAACGCTGGGGCGAGATATGCAATTGGCAATAAGTGCAACGGCGGATCTGCACTGCCTGGCTCTCTGAACTGAAACTTTCTCAAACAGGGGGCAAACCAGAACAAGTAACATCGGCTCCTGAACCAAGTTGGGAATTGCTGCATTTGAGGACAACAAACACGAGTACTAAACACTACTGAGATCTACTAATTAAGTATATAATCCCCAAACTGAGAACAGTAACTTCCCAAATCTTGGACCTGATTCTGTTCGAAACAGGATCCACATCGAGTTTCCCCCCTCGGTTTCAATTCATGCCACGTTACGAGCCTGGGCAAAAGACAGAAAGGAACTAATGCGCATTTAGTATCATTTAGGTCGTATAAGCCTTATCAGTTTGTTGTCAGAAGGCAGCAGGCAGGTCCACAATTGTGGCCGGATGCCGTGAGTATACTCACTTGCTTTCGCAAGAAGGCTCCGGACGATAGGCTCCTCACCCTTCAAACTGTGGAGGCAACCAAACAAAGGCAAAGTCAGTTCCTGACAAACCCAAGAGCGCTGGCGCGAGGAAGCTTACAGTTGTCCTATACATGCTATGGATCGTTTAATCTGCTAGAAACATAAATCAATCCTGAGAAACTGAGAGGCACTCAATTAAAAGAGTATTGAACCGTGTATTTCGGATTAGGTGATACTGTACTCAGTACTGCTCCCCACTTCCCAGGCAGACGCTCGAGGGTGTGTCATCAAAGCCCCAGGGGCGGGCTCCAAAATTCATAAGCTGAAGCGTGTCCATAAACTCCTGCGGAGTGGACTGCCCAGCGATCCTCAGGGTTTGAATCCCTCCCTGTGGATGACAATAACCATAGAGTTTCCTCCCAAAGAACCACAGTGGCTGCCCCACTGCGCGAGTTCGCTTTGAACTCTGCGAGACTAGCAAACTACCTTAATCTCTGCATCAACGGATCAATGCGTTGGCCTTTCCTAGTGATACCAGCATCATAGAACCTTCCTTGCACAGCTTTCCGCCGTAGCAGGAATGTTTTCGCCTGAGCCCGGCCGCAACATGTAAGGGAGAAAGGAACAGCAGCTTCCTTCTATCCTAACTGTCTCAACATCCACCAAAGGGACCATATCAACAGCTGAAAATACAATAAAGTATATAAGAAAAAGCCAGAAGTCAATTGCTTTTGTGCAAGAGAAAACCTGATCCAGGTCTGTGAGCCTTTGAAATCATTGAACAGTGGGTAGTGTTCCTGGCAAACACAGTGGAATGACGCTTCCGAAACTCTTGATTGAACAGCTTCGAATCTTTCTGCATATTCACGGGCCCAGCAATACGTAGTACATTTGCATTATTTGCACTGACAGATGCCTCAGCTTCAGTAGCTCCTCAGCCCACTGGACCCCCGTGATGCCCTCCCCTCACATGGTGCCACTACCGGCAGGATCCTTCTCGCCCTGCCAACTAAGGAGTCAGTCTTGTGAATGCTGGTGCCTCCCTCAAGGTACCCACCTTTCGGGTATAGCTAAGGCCGTAATGTAGGATCCTGATTGGTACAGGGGCACCCCCACCCTCAGGTAATAGGGGACCCTCTAATAAGCTACCACAAAAAACAAATCAGGATTCCTCGGAGGATTCCTTTTGCAATTGATTGTAGCATTGATGTTCATTTCCTTTCATTTCATATATTGCAATTATTAATTTTCTTTTCTCAGGTGCTTTGTAGATATCATCAGCAATCCTTTTAATCTACTAAGAAGAGTACGAAGAAGGTTCTCAGGATCTCAGCAGTTTTGAAGAAGAACTGAAGCCAGCCATTGGCTTGGTAATATTAAGATCTCAGGAAAGAATCTATTTCCTGGGGAAAACTTTTCGCAGTTGAGAACCCATAAAGCAAATCTATTATTGAGGATCAGGGGCCTTCCTGGTCTACTACCTTGAAAATGTGTTTAGGAGCAATCTTCACATAAAGGCGGGTTGATTAAGGAATTGATGGCTTTGGGAAGCTGTCAGTATTGAAGAAGAACTAAAGAAACCAATAATTAGCCATAATCTCAGCAAGCCAGTCATTGGCTTTGTAGTGTTAAGATCTCAGGAAAGGATGTATTTTCTGGGGAAAACTTTTCGCAGTTGAGAACCCATAGAACCAAGCTTCTTTCCCTTCCCAAACCGGCCTACCAGCCTGCAGAAACTCATTGTGAGACATCTGCAAACCTGGTGCACGATGCCCCCGAACGATTCGATAAGTTTATGCTGAAGGCGGAAGTAGAAGCGGCGGTATAACATGGTATAGCTGTGGCACAGTCAAGCAACCGAAGCAACTGGGATGAGAACCCTTTGCATGTTTGCTTTGGGGTGCTGAGATTACAAACGAGCTGATACAAATGGACATATACTCGGCCTGCAACTAGGGCGTTGTCCAACATCCTGGCAGACTGAGGCCAATCCATTCGAGATCTCTCGTGACTGCACTGACATGGAACCATGTGATATCGAACACGCTCGAAAAAACACAATGTTCTTTCCGGAAGACGTACCAGCTGGGGATATTCTGTTGCTTGTTCCCCAAAACGCTGAGGGAGGCCCTTCCAGGAACAAGAAAAGGCTGATCGGAATGAGGAGTCCTGATGGCTTCTCTGCTAAGGCCTGTCCTGCGACGTCTAATTCCCACTTATGTGTGCTAGGGTTCATGACAAACTGAACAAAACCATCGTTTCCGGTTCCGGTGTCCCCCCAAGCACATCCAAACACTTGTTGCTGCAAATACATGATACAATATTGTGTAATATGAATTAATATGATATATAAATCCGACAATGTTTTGAGCAAACGACAGTGAAGCCTCTGGCACTCAGAAGGCTGATAGATCACTTGTCCGGATGACTGCAGGCTCCCAGGTGAACCTTGCAACGGCGACCCCCAAGCAGCTAAACTTCTTTGGCTTGTCTGTGGCTTCAGAGTCCCACAAAATTACAGAAACCCTGTTGAGCAAGATGCCATACAACATTTGGGTGGCTCAAGCCACTGAAACCCTCAATCAATGAAACTGGTCGATGTGTGCTGCGGCCAGGTCATCAGGTCATCCTCACATGTTGAGAATCAGTGCAATCCTATCCTGGATGATGATAAGACTGCAACACAATTGCATATGCAGCAGACAGGAGTTTCGTGGTTAGTGCCATGGCAACAGCAACAAGTAACAAGCCACTTTTGAAAAAGCAACACAAACGTTCAAAATTTTCGATGGCATGACGAAGAATAACGTGAGGTCCGCACTGCAGAAATCCTTGAGATGCTCCCAACTCCTCTGCAAAGGACGGTCTCTTCTTGGCCTTGGTCAAGTGCAAACTTAAATGTCTCTACCAAACTGAAGAAAAGGAGAAACAAGAAATCACTAAGAATTCCGGAGGGCAAAAAAGAACTCCGGAGTCTGATGCTCAATGAACCTGTTACAAGGACTTTCACGAATAACACTGCTATCAGACGTAGACGCATTTTGCAGCAAAAAAAGAACCTCTGATCTCTTGCGATGTCTTGCGTCTTGCGCCCACCTGCATACTGCAAACTTTAATTATGTATCTTGCCTAAGACCTTGAACACCCGCAGTAGTGTGCCACCCTGCTACACTGGCTCATTTAGGAATTTGGACATTCCTCCTCGTTGATTCAGAAATGCCAAGGAAAGGTCCAGTTTAGCAATTCCATGAAGCTTTAGGCTGCGGCTGGCAGGAACGGGTTGAGATTGTAGGCCACCAAGGGCGTGGCCACCTGGCAACCCGTGGTTGGATTTCTTTCACAGTAGTCGCAAACCAAACCTCACTACATAATAATTAAGTGACTGACCATAGTAAACCATCTCATGACTGAATTCAATCTGAGACAGAATGTATATATATACACTGTATATAGTATATTTGGCACAGGGTATCTTCGAGAACAAATCAGTATTTTGCCAGCAAACTTTGTGCTGCACTTCTTAAGAACCACCCTGCGCTCTAGCTTATGAGTGCTTGCTTTGACCGGCTGCAACAAGCTTGCAAACTGAAGGCCTTCCTCCTTCCCAAGCAAACAACAAGCCTAGGCCTACGGAAACTACGTATATAAGTTGCAGAAAGGAATTCCAGGAGGAGGGAGTGCAAAGAATAGCTTTCAACAGTGTCAGTGTATTCCTCCAGAAGGGTCAGGATGGAAGGGGAAAGCCTCCAGGAATAGTGGGCCCTAGCAGATCTATGATAATATTCTACCTGCACTTGTGACAAACGCACATGGATACAAGCAAAGGGCTTTGCGCTGTGCATACTTTGAAGATTTAACTAGTCCAGTATAGTCTAGTTGAGCGAAAGAAAATGGTCCGTGTTGTAATGTTTGTACAAAGGAAAAGGCTGCATCGTTGTACCAGTACAAAACAAACTGCACGAAACTGAGGTTCAAGAGTGTAAGGACTTCCTTAAAACCTTTTGATGACAAAACACTTTGTAAGATTTGCAAGCAAAATCACATCAGAAACTGATGTTGCGTGCAATGTAGGCACTGTAACATAACGTCGAGTCATGTTCGATTATAATCAACCGATACTGGCCTTTTCCCCCAAATTTTGGCCTTCATAGACGGCGGAAGGGATTCCTCAATGAAAAGCGGTGCAGGCTCCTCAAAGGGCTTCGGGCATGTGACTCTTGACATCTCTCAGTCTTTGCTCGGAGGAGACACCAATCACAGCATGAAACGGTAACAACTTCTTCGCCGGCGGCCATCACTACGTCACGACTTTCTCACCCTACCTTGGGTGCGCACCAGACTGTGAGGGGATTTCTTACTCTTCGCCAAACAAAAAGTAGATCCCAATGTTGCCATGCTTTTTGACAACGCTGTCTGGACTGCTTGGAGGCACGTTTGCGGCATATTCTAAGCCCGTTTGCGTGCGTTGTTCTGCTCAGGGATACCCGCTCGCACCCGCACAAAGAAAACGGCACAACAAACATTTATTTTTTTTTAGCGCTTTTGCCGCGCAAAACGTAAAAAATATAAATGTCAGGTGAACATAATTTCATTCTTTTTTACCAATACTGCACAGGTGCCTCGGGGGAACCCCGTAGCCTGAGAACACTGCTAAGCCAGCACAGGGCATATGCAATCAGATTCAATCACTCAGCTGCCTTGAAGTATGGGTGCTGCGTGTGCCGCTTCTTTACATTATCCCGGCAAGAGACGCCAGAGACGCCAAGCAGTGTGTGTGTGTCCACCCCTGGGCAAAGGGTCTTCCACCGCTACCTCTTTCACCAGTTTTCCACAAACTTTCACTCGCAGGGGCGTGTGACACTCTTCTCCTATCACACGCAACGAAGCTGTGGAGAAGAGTGGGAAGGGAAACTTGGCCAGTTTCCTGTACCTGCGACACAACCGTTGATCATGCTGTGACTCCAATTTTTCCTTGTTTGATTCCATGGTCCTTGCATGATAGACCCCTAAACCTTTTCCCACCGCAGGCTTGCAGCAGACTTGCAACATTGCAACAATACAGTTCTTGCCGACTCTTTCGCCATGCCGTTCCATCGCCATCCTTCCCATCGTGGTAATTGAGTTAACTGAATACAATTGTCAGAGTGTGTTTCGCTCAGCCGTCCCACTCGGGTGCTGAGTGTGATCCCCGTCACTGGGGCGCCGTTCTTGCATTGGAAATCACCCACCCCAACTTGCCACCTTTCACCGGATGTCCACTGGAAGTCATTGACACATCCTTTGAATCAACAGATACATTGGCCGCCGGGCCCAAACACGGCAGCTACTTGATCTTGCATGTCAGTTTCTGCAGTTTTTGCATTTTGATTTTTGCCGTGAATTTTGTCAGCAGAACTCAAGCTTGCACACTGGAGTTCTCCAATCTAATTCGCGATGCATGACCACACCTACCAACAAGAAAATACACATTTCCACCTTCCAGCGCTGATGCTGCTGCCGCTGAGCTAGTGAGGCTTTATGTCCAAAAAGGACACAACCAACAAGCCTGCCACCGTTTTTTGAAAAAGCGCCGACGCCGGCGATCTGTGTGTGTCCACCCCTGGGCAAAGGGTCTTCCACCGCTACCTCTTTCACCAGTTTTCCACAAACTTTCACTCGCAGGGGCGTGTGACACTCTTCTCCTATCACACGCAACGAAGCTGTGGAGAAGAGTGGGAAGGGAAACTTGGCCAGTTTCCTGTACCTGCGACACAACCGTTGATCATGCTGTGACTCCAATTTTTCCTTGTTTGATTCCATGGTCCTTGCATGATAGACCCCTAAACCTTTTCCCACCGCAGGCTTGCAGCAGACTTGCAACATTGTTCAACAATACAGTTCTTGCCGACTCTTTCGCCATGCCGTTCCATCGCCATCCTTCCCATCGTGGTAATTGAGTTAACTGAATACAATTGTCAGAGTGAGGTATAGGGGTGCCGCAGCAAAAAGTCGAGAGATCTAGATGCATTGGGGTCCAGAGAGGTGATGGTGGTGATGAACGTCACGAGTGAGTGAGTGAGAGTGAGAGTGTGCACAAAGTGCTGCGCCTGCCACGAACTCTGCACTTTGAGGTTCACAAAGTGCTGCGTCTGCCGCGAAATCTGCACTTAATGATTCTTCACCGCCACTGTTTATGTCTCCTGGAGTGCAGGATAAATCTAGCTCAGATTTCAACACTTGATTCAAGACTTCAGTTCAGGACGCCAACAAAAACATGTGATTTCTATCTTTCGTGATGTGCATCTCTGTTCATAATCGAATCAGTTTTGATTTCTTGAAACAAAAAAAAAACTCAAGTTTTCCAAGCCACAAATTTTCAAGCTCAACTACACGGGGTCTACTTTACTCACCTATATATAAAGGGTCTACAATGACATTGGACCCATTCTAGACCCTCCTGTCTCAGACCCTCCAGGTCACCCATTCTAGACCCCAGTAGTTGGGGGCATGGTTAGACACTGGCCCTTAACTATTACGGAAAGAACCCCTAGTGTGACGACACTGTTTGGAGAAAAAAAGACTAGACAAGTGCTTTGCAATCACACTCCCTTTTTGGTCGCTACTTTGTTCTTTGGAGAGGCCAGTCGGTTGAACTACTTGGCCGTAGTACCAGGTGTGTCCGATCTTTCAATCATCTTCAATCCTGGGAGTGTCTTACTTTCTGGTTGAGTCCATGGTGGAGATTGTAGTTGCGAAACATCCCGAGCTTGCTCGATTGTGGACATGGTGAGATTCAAGTATGCTATCCAAAAAACACACCGTGCAAGCTCCGCAAACCGTGGAAGCGCCACAAACCTGATCAGCCCTCCTTGGGTGGTGGAGCAATCATCTTGCCAGCTGGATGCCTCAATCTCCTGCGGGTGCAAAGAGCCACACCAATCATCCCGGTAAACATTCGCGGTGATTGTTGAGGGAGGCCTTTACAATGCCTGATGGAATCCCACAGCGATGCTGCCTGGTTCTGGCAAATTGTCGAACATTGTAATATATATGGTTTTGATGATTGCTTAGACTGGTGAATGGTTGCAAAAAAACGTGCTAATAGGCTGATTGCCTGTTCGATTCAAAAAGCGGGTGAAGCCAGTGAAGGGCCGTGGAGAAAAACGTCCTACGGAACTAGCTAATAGCAAGAAGCTACTAGTAACAAGGGCATCGCTACTAGCAACAAGGGCACTAGTAGCGATGCACTTGTTCCTAGTAGCGATTCGTTCCTTGCTTCGCTCCCAAAACTGGTCATGGCCATTCGTGGCCCACAGCCGTTCGGGGGGCATCACTGCATCACGTTTCAGTGCTGCGGTGTCAAGGCCCATCAACATCCCGAACGCGCTGTGGCATATATGCATGGTTGTCAAGAAGAAACACAAACGGCCAATGAGCATCTTTTTTGGGCCTGCCAAACGATTCTGCGAGCCAAACTGCCAGCTTTCTTCACTTGACCCGCAGTTCTTCTGGAGTTGTGTAACCAAATCTGCGCCTCCAAATACATGCGATAAACACAAACAAGGATCACAAGGTGCCTCTGCAGCTGCTGTGCAAAGTCTTCCTGACGCTTGCAATGCGCTTCCTTCGGGGTCCATAGTTCAAGCCTTCTTCCACAAATTCTATCAGTGTTATTGCGGATGCCCTGACTGTTTTATGGTATACTGTATTCACATCAAATGCTTGAACACTAAGCATCTGAAACACACATCGTGAACACGCATCGTGCATCACTGGGCAGGGTGCCGGTGCAAAGTTGTTGAGGTCAAAGCTCACCTGGTGAAAAAAAACACAACATGCAAGTCTCATATACTACATTATACTACCACATAGCGAAAATATCATATGAAGGTCAGCTGAATTACACCACAGCTGATGGGTTGTAGGTGGTTCCAGCTTGACATCCACATTTAGACCCACGACCTTCCGCCTGAGGGCAAACGGATGTGTCTCCAAAGGAACCTTTTTGAATGTCGTGAGCAAGCATGCGATTCACAAGCTTTCTATTGCATTCTGCTCAAGTCTGGGTTAAGCTTCTTTCGCTGAGAAGAGTTGGAAGAAAATCAGCTGGCTAAACCACCAGTTCTTCACGCTGTAGAAATCAATGAGCCTCTGCTACATCAGAAGAGGATGTAGTGGTAGCATCCTGGGAAACAGCGGATGATGGCTTTGAATGTCCGCCCAATGATCCCAAGTCTCTGCCTACTTTCTAGTGATCTTATTTTACTATACTGTATATACTGTATACTATATGTATATAGCTAGGCTATATACATTGACATATATATAGATAATGGGTTTGATCATTCACGGTGTGGGCTGATCAGTCAGCTGACAGCGGCTGACTGTCACCCACTGTGCCAGAGTAGAGATTCAGGGAGGACAGCAAAATGGGTCATCATATAAGGGTTCTTTGATGTTTTAGTGTCTCTATGGTGCACCAACCAGTGCCCGAAGCATCCGCAGGATATTGTTTTGCTACGTGGGACTCTAGGATGTTGTTTTGCAATGTTTTCACAGCCTGTCTTGCGTTGGCTCTGTTTGCTGGACACGTTCACACCCAGAATTGGTGAACTTCGTCTTCATGACCCTGCTGGCGACCGCCCTCCGCACCGAGTCAGCATCGTAGAAGCGGCCAAAGTCCTTGTAGTCCTTGGGATGCAGCATGTTGTCTGAGCAGGATCTTCCATGTTTGCCTTAAACTACATTCAAAGATAAATGATGGACCTCAGTTGGCCTTCGTGGGCACAAATCAGGACCACTGTGGACCGTTCCAATCCAGCATGGTAGCCAAGAGTCTGCAGTCATCAAGCTCAAAGCGGAAGCAGCCATGACGACCTGGAGAAGGGTATATACACTAATTTTGATGGATGCTGAATTTCTTCCTTCAGAAGGGAGTGTTATTGAAGCGCATCTCAAAAAAATGCCAAAAGTACAAGTCGTGCAGTGCATTCAAGTATTGAGGAGCTGCAGGAACCAACGGATGGCAAGGCATGGATGGCAGTTCACAAGTTACAAAGAGTCCAGCATCCACAAGTTCCTTTAACGACTAGGCCCCAGGCCCTTTGCCTGTCTGCGATGGGTGCAACTGCTTGAGCCAAAAACTATTGCACAATTTGAGCTCAAACTGCATCCGCAACCAAATTAGTATGATTGTGTAGTTGTTGGCAGGAGCAATGACCGACATCATCGGAGCAGATCGGACCGGCGCACCTTGGCAGGACCTCCGAAAGCCAGCCATGGCAAGGCCTGGAATTTTTGTGCCGGAGCACTTTGCCTGTGCCCAGTACACCTCTCAGTGATACTTCTGGCCTCCCTAGGATTGCGATGTCCCGTGTCTAGACAACCCCTGAAAATCATGAAATTTGTTCATTAGAAAATCACATATTGAATTCCTTGGATGCAGTGGTCATTGATTGCGGTTTCTTTGTGAACCTTTGAACCTTCCGACCAAGCCGACCCGGATCTTCTCGTGGACTGTCACAGCCGCTGCCCCAGAGTCTTTCCAAATGTCGGGCCCTCAGAGCGGACGCGGCACTGCCATGCATGGTGCGAAACGGATGTTTTCGAACTCTCGTTCAGAAGGTCCTTACAAAAAGTCCACTTAGAGGATTTTTCTTGTGAATCTTCCGGTGTAAAGGGCTCTGTCTCAGAAAGTAAACAGTTGCGAAGCTCAAAGATAGCATGATGACATTCAATAGGTGGGCAGAAACTGCATCATGTTGTATTGAACTTTCTGGCAAAAACACACGCACACACACACACACACCCTCAAGATAGTGCGAGCTGACACGGTCGCGGTTTGCCACACGCCAGCCGAAGTGAAAACCTAAGAGGTCAGGTAATATGAAGCCTGAAAGAATGAAATGGAGAGGAGTCCAACCATGTTCCACAGCGCAACCAAAGCTCCCAAGCCCTATACGGCCGATGCAGAGCTCAAGCCGGTGCAAAGGCCATCAATTTGTTCTAGTAACAAAGGGGGCCCATGAGGAAGTAAGTGGTACTCACAACAGGTACGTCTGGCTGATCAGGCCAGATATCAGCACGGAGCTTGACCCTCTTCGTTGGATCACCAGTCAAGTCTAAGTCTGTGGGTGATCCCCTGCTGAAAAGTTCGTACCAGACCATACAAATCGAAGGATTGCCTGTGACTCCAAAGGTTTCACGCGCACGCCTCCCACAAGGGGAGGCGAGAAAGCTAAGGGGCAGACTGATGTGCATGTGTGCGCGCAAAAAGGACAAAAGGACGAAGATGTGAGAAGAAGACTTGCGATGCAAGGGAAGGCAGGTGTACAGGGACAACCGATGAACCAACCATCCTTGTCAAGACCTGGGCGACCTGAAACCTGGGTTTAGTGTAATTGTGCGCGTGCGTGCTGAGGGCCGGACCGATGTGCACGCAAAAGAAGAAAGGGTGTGAGATGACAGGACATGAAGGCTTCATGAAATGAAAAAGGAAAGAAAGTGTATGTAAAGGGGGAAGGATGAACGGGGGAAACAAATGGAGGGGCCAAAAACCAACGAGACCAAGCCTCATTAAAAGACCTAGGTACCAAGCTTAGTTTGACATGTGTGTGCTGCATGCGCAAATAAGGCGCCTACTCGAGACCGCTGTGGTCATCTAATGGCTTGCTCGAAGGCTGCCTACTCAAATCCAATAAATCTTGGCAAATAACTTTGGCGTAAGCCTCCTACGCTTGCTGCGAGCTACGGTCGCGGTTTGCCACACGCCAACCTCAGTGAAAGCCTAAGAAGTCAGGTAAAAAGAAGCCTGAAAGAATGAAGTGGAAAGGAGTCCAACCATTTTCCACAGCGCAACCAAAGCTCCCAAGCCCTATACGGCCGAGGCAGAGCTCAAGCCGGTGCAAAGGCCATCAATTTGTTCTAGTAACAAAGGGGGCCCATGAGGAAGTAAGTGGTAATCACAACAAGTACGTCTGGCTGATCAGGCCAGATACTTGTATCAGCGCGGAGCTTGACCCTTCGTTGGATCACCAGTCAAATCCGTGGGTTATCCCCCTGCTAAAAAACTCGTACAAGACCTATACAAATCGAAGGGTTCCCTGTGACTCCACGGGTTTCACACACACACACACGCACACCTGCACACGAAGTCTTGTTTTGGAAGGGCTCATCACGGTTCTCTCCAAACTGCCAAGGAACTGCAAGCAGCCAAATCAGCAGCTGTGATGAAGCCTGGTGGCATTTGGGCTATTCTGCATACAGCTTGATTGGCTGGTGGTAGGAACAGCAAAGAAAACAGTAGATTAGACTGTCTTGAGGACAAGCATTTTGGCAACTCTGTTTGTGTATGTGTGTATGTGTGTGGGCAAACACGATGAGCCAAACACAGAACACTTCACCAATTCATATGTGGAGCCTCTATGGCCAACCATTATACTATATGATCCTGGTGTGAATTAGGGGTGCAGCTCGTGGTCCCCTTTTTTTTGACATGAAACGTCATTTTGAGCTCATTGGGAAAATGTACTCTATAAAATCAAGACTATCTCTCTCTATAAATTGAACACCGAGCTTAATACGTGTTCCCACTGCATTTGGCCCCCCTCCAACAACAAACCGTACAAAAATCGAGCCACTATAAAATCAGGGAGGGTTCCAAAGGGCAAATTTTGAATCAGCGAAGTGAGATAAACATAACATGTCAGAAGGTCTTATTGACTTTATAGTGGCTGCTCGTGGAAGCAAAAACGATGACCGCGACGCGACACCGAAAGAAAAAGGAAGAAAGAAAGAAGAAGGACGAAGGGAAAAAAACGCAAACAACTAACTATGACCACGCGACATGACATGAGAACACAGACGATGACGACAACGACACGCCGCGAGTGCGAAAACCAGGACAAGGACGAGGAGGATGCGGACCACAACGCGAACAAGAACGCAAACGACCACGTGGACCACGCCGACAAATTTTATTTGCCAAATTGTCAGGAAACCCATTATATAGAAGGAGTGGGTGGCGAGGAGGGTCAAGGATGGATTCGGAAACTATGATTCGGAAACTACGACCTGATTCGGAAACCATGATTCGGAAACTATGAATCGGAAACTACCCTCGGATTCGGAAACTATGATTCGGAAACTAAAGTCTGATTCGGAAACTATGATTCGGAAACCATGAGTCGGAAACTACGACCGGATTCGGAAACAAAACACACCACAAAGACACGCTGACATCAGCGCGCAAGGATCTTTTGGCGCAGCAGCGGTCACGACCTGTGTTTATCGGCGCTGCGACCGTATCGGCCCCGCACCCCATTGCATGTTTATTCCCTCGTACCCCCCCCCCCCCCCCCCCATCCCCCTCACCCACCCCCCACCCCATCCGCGTGTTCGTGTTGAATTTGCTTTCTTGCGTCCCTTCTGTGAACCTGTGTGTTTGATGCGCTTATTCAATAATTGTACTTTCTGAATCGTATTTTTGGTGGCGTAATTTCTGATTCTGCGTGATTAATGCGCTTCCTCAAGTTGCTCGCAACCAGAAACCACACGTCATTATCACCCCCGCGCCCCGTTGCATCTTTATTTCCTCGTAACCCCCCACCCCCCGCCCCACCCCATCCGCCGGATGAGGCGTTTGCCGTATTCGTGTTGAATTTGCTTTCATGCTTCCCTTCTGTGAACCTGTGTGTTTAATGCGCTTGTTCAAATCGTAGTTTCGGTGGTGTAGTTTCTCAATCGTAGTTTCGCAGGCGTAGTTTCTGAATCGTAGTTTCTGAATCGTAGTTTCTGAATCTTGGTTTCTGCATCGTAGTTTCTGAATCGTAGTTTCTGAATCGGAATTTATTCGGCGAGGAGGGGTAAGGACACCCATGTTATAGAGGGATTGGGTGGTGAGGAGGGGTGAGGACACCGACACCCATTTTATGAAAGGATTGGATGGCAGGGCTAGACTAATTTCACTAGGAGGGCCCTGGAACATTGGCTTTGGCAGGTGGCCAGACATTGGGGAAGGGTAGCCGCAGGAGGCAAAGAACCTGAAAAAATACCGGGAGGTTTATAGAAGGATTGAGTGGTGAGAAAGGGTCAGGACACCCATTTTATAGAGGGATTGTGTGGCAGGGCCAGCAATTGGCACCAAGTATTCTACATAGACACTTGCTTCTATAGAATCTGGATGGAGCTATCATAGAGTGCATTGTCTCTATAAAACCATCAGAAATTAGTCCACATCATTTGGATGAGCAAGCTTCATACCTACGATATCTCCTCTATAAAATGAGGGTCCAACCTTCAAGCTAAACATTTGAGGTTCTTTGTTGCACCCCTTCCAAAGGTTGGTGCCCCATTCTATAGAGAGTCTGGCTGGCATTTGAGGTGTACCTGAAATTATGATCTATAAAAAGGTGCGCACATGTCACATGGTCAATGAATTTATAGAGGAAAGCCAGGGGGATTGTCAACGGTCAACATTTGTTGTGGAGTTGCAGGTCATCAGGTGCGTGCAATGTTGGATGACGATTAGTAAACCGGTCCGCAATAATGCTAATTTTTTCCAAAATTCAGACCCCAAGTTTGAAAAAGTTGTCCTGAATACTGCTAAAATTTTTTTGGGGGGGGCCTAGTTTTTTTATATTGGAAACCTAATTAATGAGGGTTTGAATTCCTTCTGAGGCCAATGATTATGATTCATTAGCTGATATAGGTTTCTCTAGGTTTCTTCAAAACTGACAGCTTTCCAAAACCACCAATTCCTAATTAAACCCTTGATAAAGCATTGCTCCTAAACAAATGTTCAAGGTAGTAGACCAGGAAGGCACCTGATCATCAATAATAGATTTGTTTAGTGGTTCTCAATTGTGAAAAGTTTTTTCCACTGGAAAAAAACTGCTCATGGAATCTTCCTTTACTCAGCTCCTGAGGCCAATGATTATGATTCATTAGCTGATATACAATCTATGAAAGGAAAATGAATACTACAATGAACTACAACAATTCCTTACAGGAATCCAGATTTGTTTTGGTGGTAGTTCCCCTATTTGTTTGAGGGAGGGGGGGGGACCCCCCTTTACTAATCAGGATCCAACATTATTGTCATT
>CAXAMN010007358.1:263687-284253 GCA_963970005.1 Durusdinium trenchii | reverse complement strand
ACTCAAGGTGAAGTGCTTCATTCGCCGTATGCAGATACAACAATGGGATTGTGTAGTATTGACAGACGTCAAGGGCACTACCGGGACTCGGGAGTTCTGGTATGAAGGTCGGTCGTGGACTTTGGTCACTAGAGGTAGAATTGGTTTTCTGCTGGAAGATGTCTGGGCCGACTGGTGGCGTCAGGGTGGGAGCATCACATATTCCCTGAGTGATCGGACTTGTGGGATCCAGTTCCCTCGTCAGGGTTGGCGTAGAGGTTTATTTCTGGTCGGTGTTTATGCCCCTACATCAGACGCCAACATGGGAGAGCGCCAAACGCTAAGGTCGCAAGTTGCGGATGTCATCCGTATGGCACAGCCTACAAGTATTTCAGTCGTTTTGGGTGACCTTAATGCAGAACTGGGTAACAATCATGATCCGCACGAACAGGGCTCCTCAGTGATGGGTAGTTTCGGGGCCCCCCGTGTCACTACTTCAGGCCTTGAATGGCGCTCCTGGGCGGAACGGGAAGGTTTCATCCATTGTCATAGTCGTTTTCAACGTCGTCTACGCTGGTCATGGCGTCATCCTCGTTTCTTGTCCTGCCACGAACTGGACCACATCTTCCTCCAGTCTTCCTGTCAATGGCATCTAGTCAGGTGTCGCATCCTTCATGAAGGTCCTAGTGTCCAATGGCCCTGGTCTGATTACACAGATCACAACCCGGTGGAACTTTGTTTGAGACACGGGAAACTATGGAGACCCCCCTTCCTCACCCTCACCCTCTCTACACAAGCCTGATGTTCAAAAACTCCGCGGCCATACGCCGGAGGCCGAATCGCTTAGACAGCGGTGGCAAACAAGGGTCGAAGAACAACTTCAGCGGTATCGGGATGCACACGCGCACACCACCCCACACGAAACCTGGGAGCAAATCTGCTTGATTTGTCGTAACACAGCGGCGCAAGTTTGCGGTATTGTGTCCCAGTCCTATGACAAGCCTTGGCTGCGAGGTCGGGAGGAGAACATTCAACTTTTAGATCAAATAATAGCACAAGCACGAAGAGCCGATCACCAGGCCCGCCTGAACCTAGACGGGTTACCCCCAGATCACCATGCACACCTATGCAGACGCAGCCGTCTCACCTTACGACAAGCTCGGAAGAACAAACAAGATGTGATCACTACATGGGAGGAAGAATGGATGAACACGAAGGCCTCTCTGGCCGATCAGGCTGCAGCTCAGGGTCGTATGGGAACAGTTTGTAATATCATTCGGGAGTTGTCTAACGCCAAAGATCACCATCGTAAATTTGGGTTACGTAGGTCCGAGGATCCTACCGCGGAAGCAGAAGCCTGGAAAGAACATTTCAAAGAAATTCAGGCAGGAGTAGGGGATATTCCAGAGCATGTTTGGCACGATGTCGCTCCGGGCCCGGAGCTCGCTGACTGGCTTTCAGCCCCCCCCACTTGGGAAGAGTTCCGGAAATCCATTAATGATATGGCTAGTGGTAAAGCCCCGGGTTCTGATCTCTTCATGACTGAATATCTCAAATTTGCGGGCGACGTTCTACTCAAGGAGGTCTTTTCGGTCGTTACTTCTGTATGGCAACAGGCCAGTTCGGCCGATTCCCCTAACAAAGCGATGACATGGCCTCAGAGTTGGCAACAAGGTATTATTTTCCCCCTTTGGAAACGGAAAGGCGACCGTCATAATAAGAATACATGGCGTGGTATTACCCTCCTTTCTGTTGGCTCCAAACTGGTAGCTCGCATTTGCGCGGCCCGCCTGCAGCGATGGGTACAACCATGGCTCAATCCTTTCCAGTTTGGTTTCCGAAAAGGTAGTGGAGTCGACGACGTCCAACAGGTGACCCGTAATATTTTGGAAGAGGCCGCAGGGTCGGTTCATGATTCTGTGGTTGCGTTTTTATGACATGGAAAAGGCATACCCCAAAGTCTCTCGTCCAGGACTCTGGCGCCTTTTGCAGATCAAGGGCTGCCCTCCATCGTTCCTCAAAGTTTTGAAAGCCATCCACGATCACACATCTAGTTTTGTTAGGTTCGAGGGGGCTCAATCACACTCCTTTGTTCCTGACCGCGGTTTGCGTGAAGGATGTCCTAGTTCTCCGGTTCTGTTTAACATATACCATTCAGGTATCATGGAAGTTTTTCGCGCTCGTCGGTCCCGGTTAGCTCAAACCCATGCTTGGACCCCAGGAATCCTCTGGTCTTACAAAGTGGACGGTAAGCTAGGGAAGCGCCGCTTAGATCGCCTGGAAGAGGGCCGAAATGTTAAAACTAAAGTCATTGGGGATTTCGCTTACGCGGACGACACGGGTATCGTTGGCACGGCTGAGGAGGTCCGCCAGGCAGAGAACTTGTTTGATTCTACTCTTCACGATTTTGCGGGTCGTCTTAACCGCGACAAAACTGAAGGTTTAAAGGTGTCTGCTGAGCCGGCTCCTCCCACAGAAGTTCCCTTCTTAGGGGAAAGTACTACAGTGAAACATGTTGGGGCGCTTTTGCATGCCCGCGGATCCCACGCAGCGGAAACTACGGCTAGGGTCGCAAAATGCATCCAAAAGCTAGGCTGGGTCGCTAGCTCTTGGGGTCAAGGTAAAGGTACACACCGAAATAAGCGCAGGGTCAAGTTTTCGGTCAGAGTGCGTGTAATGAAGACCGTGGTTAAGGGGGTTTTGAGCAGTTTTTCTAAGACTCGCGCATGGCAGTCACACCAACTCCTTCGATGTCAGAAGGTCATCAATAAAGCTATCCGGCGATGCCTGGGAGTGCGTATGTGTATGATCCGTCACGCTGGTCTTAGTAACTCAGTTTTACACAAACTTACGCAATGGGAAAGTTTCGAAAACATGGTTCGTCGCGCCACACTTATGTGGGTAGGTCATGTTGCCAGGATGTCTATTCACCAACCTCAGAAGGCCATGATGTTCGGGTGGCTACATGATGCGAAAGCAAAACCCCATGCTCCGTCCCGTCAAGCACAGTGGGTCAATGGGTGTTTTAAGGTAGCAGGCATTCCAGAGTCTGATTGGTTCCGTCTCGCGCAAAACAAGGCTGCATGGAGGCGTCTGGTTCATGAACGGTTCCCTCCTGAAACAGTAGACAGCACTAAAGAACGCCAGTTGGACAGCTGGTCAGTAGGTCGTCCACTCCCCGCATTCGCGCAGACCCCTCATCAACCCGAAGATATGGAAATGGGTCAAGGCAGCGATGACGATGTAGGAGATGTTCGTCGAGGTAGACCTAGAGGTCGCGCCCGTAGGATGTATCGTCAAGCGCAACGCCCGGGGGTGGCAGTAGGACAACGGCAACAACGTGCACATCGTAATGCAGCTGGGGACTGGGAATGTCCGGTTTGTCAAATGATCTTTACCAAAGCCAACCAACTTACTTTTCATTATGAAGCCAGTCATGCTGTAACGGACCCCGACTTGGTTACGGTTCCAATTTTCTCACGCTCAGATTGCTCCCAACATTTTCGTCGCCGCACCCAACTTGACAGTCGCACATGTCCAGCCAAACAAATCCTCCCACGTCTGTCTTACGTTGATCCTCTTGCTTCTGTTGATGGTGTCAGTCAAGAGTCCACTTTGTCCACTAAAGATGGTATTTACCTCTTCACCGATGGATCTGGAGGGACAGGACAAGGTGCAGGCTGGGGGGTGGCCATTTACGATACCAGCAGTCCAGTCCCCGAATCGCGGTGGGTTGCGGCTCTCTACGGTCCGGTCCTGACTCTTTCATGTGATCCTGAATACCTAGGAGCCACCAGCCATACGAACAACACAGCTGAATTAACTGCTATCGGAGAAGCATGCAAATGGTTGTTGGATTTTTGTGACTCAGACGTTCCCTCCAAACCACCCTCCGCGACCATTCTGTATGACAGCACATATGCATACGGTATGGCCACCCGCCCCACATCCCCCACAACAAACCATACTCTGGTGGAAGCAGTAGCGGCATTAGTCACACAGGTACGTCTCAAAATCCCTCTACACTTCCGACATGTCCGAGGACATACTGGAGTACATGGCAATGAGATTGCGGATCGATTAGCGGACCGCGGAGTAGCAGGTCGTGTTTCACCGCATGCAAAACGTTGGGTTCGAGTCCCCGTCGGGCCTATGGGGGGAGGGGCTCCCGCAGCTGTACCTCAAGCTAAGCCAAAACCAAAGCCCAAGCCCAAACCCAAGGTTCTTCGTAGGCCAGCTGCTGCCCACCCGGCTCCGAAACCCGGGGCGCGTCCAGGATACTTCGTATGTCCACATTGTTTTGAAGAATTCTCTAGAGGTAATCTTAACCAACATGAGCCTATTTGCCGCGGGCCAGACCCAGCAAACCGCACATGTCAATACTGTAACACTATTCTGTCCAGCGTGATAGCCAGAAAGAATCACGAAAGATACACTCACTCCCAACAAGCTTTAGCGGATGGACTCATCAGTGCGATCCCCAAGCGCAGTGCTCGTCAGGGGTAAAGTAACCAAAACAAAAAAAGGGGGGGCAACTTGCAGAAGTTAGGGTCCAATATGTTTCAGCAGGTTTGTTTCTCACTTCCCATTACCTGTCTCATCTCTGCAGCCATGAAGCTCTTAGCTTTCCTGATTTTCAGTTGGTTCTGTCTGCCTCTGCTCTCCCACCCATGGCAGGTGCAGGGGGAGGCAATGGGGGAAGGGCCGTCCTTAAGTCCCAAATTAAGGAGGTCTCAGACAGGTTGGATTTGTTGGAAGGGCGGGTGGACCGGGTTGAGACCACCTTGGAACTCTCAGAGGCTTATCGTAGGCTTCGATGTGAGCGGTCTCCTGGGCTTAATACTTTATGGGGTCAATTTGAGAACAAGACTTTCGAGGCCAAAGATCTTAAGAGCAAAGTTTGTACCGTTATCGAACAAGAAGTACAAGCTGCACTACGTCAGGAGTGTGATGAAACCAGTCTTCAAAACACCAGTGCCCAGCTGTCAAACAATCGTCGTTCCATTCCCCCTCTGGAGGTTCGTAAACGTTTGGCCGACAATTTTACCCTCTCCCCTTACTTGGAATGGGTGTCAAAAGATAAGGCAGGAGGGTTCCAGCTCATCCTTTCCCGTGGCGAGCCGACACGGCTCTTCACAAAGACAGTGTCACAGGACCTCAACTGGGCACTTTTCGTACTGTCTCGCAAAACTGAAGGGGAAATTCAAGGAATCCAACTTTACATGGACCGAGGACCCAAAGCCCGAGCCAAGGGTCGCAACAAGGGACACCCCAAAGGGAAAGGTGGCAAAGGGGGCAAAGGTAAAGGCAAAGGTCGAGGCAAAGGGCCAGGCAATGGCGGAGATGCTCAGCGCATGGACACAGACTAACGTGGCGACCTTAATTGCTCATTTGTTCACCCCTCTTTGATTCTGTCCTTATCCTGGTCCCTGCCGTTTTTCCCCGCTCACCTTCCCTACTTCCCCTCCTGCCCTCTCCCCCCCCCTACACTAGCTCCAGGTTCCAATCCACATGGGGTACGTCCCCGGATTGGCAGGTGGGTCGTCAGCTACGCGCGACTTCCCCAGGTTCGAAGCTAGTGGGGGCCTCTATCCTTTGTTGGACCCTCTAACCCCTCCATCTGTCCTGTCGACCCTTTCGTTGTCAGACCCTTCTTTCGACAGCACCAAAGGTCACAATCTTTTACTACTCAAGTTGATCACGAGAGCAGTTGTTGCTTTACACCCTCTTCATCAAAAGACTAAACCATAATACCACGGCACTTGCGCGACTTTTTCTAATGTTTGCAAGCAACTACACCGTAGTTTCTTCCTTCTTACCGGACTTCCGTCATTGCAGATCCTTTTTTTCTTTTCTCCAGTTTTTTCAAGATTGTTTCCGCAGTCATGTCTAACATATGTTGCGGGGTCGATACTCCGACGCGCGGAGTGGCAGCAGCTTCAGTTGGACTCTGTTGAGGAAGTCTACAAGCTACATTCGTCGCTGGTCAACAACAACAACAACAACAACTTACCGTGGAATAGTTTTTTGTACAAAGACTGGCCATGAGCTGCGTTGTGCCTGAGATGTGTGTGTATCCACGAGAGATACTGGCTCAATCAATCACACTTCAATTATGTATACATGAAGAAAAGGCCTTGACCTCCACCTCACTCAGGTTGCGTGTGCACAGGTAACATCAGGTAACACATCCTGTCAGGAGTGCATAGATCAAACTGCTTTGACTACAAGGCTCAGGTATATTTACACCTTCCAGGTCGACATCACTCACATCGACTCTGAGTTAATCATTCCTGGGTACCTGGAGGTGGCAAGGGCCCAGGAATAAGAGTTCTTTTGCTTGGAGAGGTGGGTGGGGCAGACGGGCCTCCACCTCACTCAGGTTTCATGTATACAGGTAACACATCCTGTCAGGAGTGCGTAGATCAAACTGCTTTAAGTGCAAGGCTCAAGTACAATATTTACACTTTCACTTTCCAGGTCCACATCACTCGCATCGACTGTGAGTTAATTATTCCTGGGTACCTGGAAGTGGCAGGCGCCCAGGAATAATTAGTATTGAGACCACGTGGTGGAAAGAAACGTGTTTTCAACAACTTCCAACAATCACTTTCAACATTTTCCAAAAACTTCCAGCATCCACTTCCAACATCTCTTCAACAACTTCCAACAACAACTTCCAACATCCGAATTTACACTTGACAGCTGAAATTATTCTTACTCTACCCCACTACCCTGGAATAGTAATTGTTGGGTATGTACCCCTACCCCAGAATACATGTTTTACTTTTCCAGGGTGACCCCAACGTGGTCCCTCCCCATGGGAGCCCCCATCTTTTTATTTATATTTTCTAGAGGTATTGAAGGTATAAGCTTTACAGTGGCCATTTTTGGTCATTTTCCCTCCGGTGATGCTAAAAATGTGGGTCGGCGGCGTGGAGCGCGCCTGTGGATGGCGTCGCCGGATTTAAGGGCTTACGCCCGACAGCCGGCCAGGGGCGTTGAGGTAGGGGGCTGGAGGGTGGAAGATTGGGTGCGGGCGCAGGCTGAGGGAGTGGATGTTGGGCGGGCTTGGGGCTATGTTCCATCTGGAGCCTTTGTTGCGCGGTCTTGTGGCTATGTTGAGCATAGCTTGCGTTTAGCTTGGGCCATCTTGGGCCCATGTTGGCTCAGCTTGAGCCCATGTTGGCCTAGCTTGGGCCTATGTTTGCCCAGCATCCGCCCACGATGCAGACGAAGCACACCGGTGCGGCATGCATTTCCAGCATTATTTGGGCCTATGTTGGGCTATGTTGACCCATCGTGAGCAACAAGCGCGGAAAAAAACACGTCAAAGCACTGGGTTTTCTGGGTCCCACGGCTGGGGGCGGATTTGCTTTCCGCTTCGCAGAAGGAGAGCTCCCCTGGAGAGACACGGCCCTGACGGGGCTCATCGCCCCTGGCCAGATAGAAAGGGCTAACGCCCTGGTGCCGCCGACCCCCAATTTTCCAGCATAGAGCGCACTAGCAAAGAAGGGATGCTCGCAGCCATGCGCAGCCAGCGGATTTGGTGGAATGCTCCCGTGACAAGTGCATGAATCAGTGCATCAGCAACGAGCAGAGCCCCTGACCATCAATGGCCCACTGTGGTCATGTGTGAGCAGAAGACTTTTCAGAGACTTGTGCCCATGTTGGGTTGTTTCCACATTTTGCCCGTTTGTTTTAAACAGTGCCGCATTCCATGATCCACGATGTATTGGAACCAGTCCCGTGGAGAAATCCAAGGGATCCTGTGCTCATGCGTGTCAACTTGAGACCACAATGTCCAACTTTGCTTTCAGTTTTTTCGCAACCCTGTGAACATCACGCTCAGTGTCGCGCGTCCGAATGCGTGCCCACGCAGCAACACAAGAGCGGCGAGCCCTTGCGTCACCAAGCTCTTCCGTCATAGCTTGGGCAGTGCGGATTTGGGATCTGCAGCTGGCCTCGGAAGATCGGACCAAGAAAACAAATTTTGTTTGGGATGGGGTGCCTAACGGCAGCTTCGAAACCCAATGAGAAGAATTTGAGGGGCCTCTGGCAGAGCAGGTAGGAGCTCTAGAGAGGCAGACAGAAAGCCGAGGTGCCGCCACGGCTTTCCCCCATCTAATTCTGCGCCCAAACAACGCGGACAGGGTGCCTAACGGCAGCTTTGAAGCCCAATAGAAAAACATGAGGGGTCAGAGGCAGAGCAGGTACGAGCCCTAGAGAGACAAAGCAGGCAGGAGCTCTAGACCAGAGGCAAAGCGAAGAGGCCAGAGGCAGAGCAGGTAGCAAGTTCGGACACCCGAAGCTTAAGGGCCAGAGCCAGAGGCAGAGCAACCCAAACTTCGAGGGGCCAGAACCAGAGGCAGAGCAGGCAGGAACTGCTTTAGGTGATGCAAAGAACCTCCCACGTTGCAACCTTCGGCATCCCAGGCACCGCCCCGCTTGGGCATTCGCTAAGCCGGGGTCGGCGGATATACTCATATTTTGTGCAATGGTCGGAACTGAGCTGCCGGGAAAAACCCCTTAACCTCAGGCGGCACATCAACAAAGGTATGCAAATCATGCTTTGCGCACGCATCACGAATAACGGAGTCAAATAGAGTTAGCTAGATGCACAATTTCTCTTGATGTAAGTCCAGCAGGTTGCTGGTGCTTTTGCCCCGCTTCGTGAGGAACGTATATAGATAGATAGATAGATAGACATTTAGATCGATAGATAGACCTTTGTCAAGCACTTCGCTCGGCCATCAACAGTTGGCAGGAAATTTATAGCGTGGGAAATTTCCACAGCTGTTCTCGTGGCAGCTGCCAGGGGCCCAGGTTTAGAGATTTGTCGAAGGGACACGAAGATCGCTGATACGCATCTTACAAAGATGGGAGGAATGGTGTGGTGGCATTGCCTTCGAACGGCTGGAGGCAAGTGTATGGAGCACTGGCGTGCGGGATGTCCAGGTTTTCTTTCGATCCACTGCAATTGGCGTGTTTGATGTACAAAATCTGTGAACATTTGATCTTGGCGCCGCAGCAGATTGGGCTGAAGCCAAGTTGACACCCTCGCACCTCCCTCCACAGATGACCAAGTTTGAACAAGCCCGGGCTGCCCACAACGCCACCAAAGCGAAGCATAGCACTGAGAAAAATTGCATGCGGCACATCGTTGTAGTAGTCGAAGTCCTTCAATCGATTGAACTGTGTGTATATATGTATATATATATTCTCCCAAGGTGGCAGCGTGCGAGAGAGCTAGCTGCGCAGCATCTCGAGGAAAGGAAACAGCAGAAAATACTCGAGAGCGAGCCTCAGAGCATCTCACCGTCTTAGACATTTAGAGACTTTCAGTCACTCATTTGCTTGTGAAGCGTTGGCAAGCGACGGAGAGAGCCATGCTTAGGCAGGAGCAACGCAGGTCGAGCAAGGCATCCACAATGTCAGCTATGTCGTCAGCTGATTCACAACTACCAGAACCACAGCGTGGCGAATGCGAAAGAACTGAGAGGCCGTGGTGATATGAAAGAGACGCCCAAACGCCTTAAGATGTAGAATCCCTTATTACTGTTACAAGCTGCACGTGTTATATATATATATGTGTGTGTGTGTTAACCAATGTAAATATCAATTTCAAGAAGGAAATCGCGCCACAGCTCCACCCCAAGGCGACCCAGCAAGTCTGAAGCTCTTGAGTTTAAACCCAGAGACCGTCGTAGATCAAGCAAGACGTCGGAATCCACGCGTGAGAGTGTCAGCTCTGCCACTCGGTGCTGCCTGTTATGCACAATTACATTACTTGTCCTTTTTGTGATCTTCTTGCAATTCTTGCTGGTTGCGTGTTTGGCATTCTCCTCAGCCAGCGATTTGGGGATTTCCAAGTTTGCACACCGAGGAACATCGTATTCCAGAAGGCGTCGAGGATCCGCGTGGTTATTTGCCACGAGTCTGCACTCTTAAATTCTAGAATGAACACAAGAATTGTCACAGTTTTACCCAGATTTGCTCAGAGCAGGTGGAAGCTTGGATATTGCCGTGGTCCCCCGCAGCCTGAACTTACAATCTGTGTCGGTGATGAGGAGGAAAATCACACGTGGCACCAGCCTTGGACAATAATTTTGACATGTGGTTGGAAAACCTGCCACATTGTTGGCAGTGTGAGTTGTGTCCAAGAAATTTGCTTTAGATATCCGAGAAAACTGCAGATAATCCTTCGAGAGTGTTGAGACCTGGGCTGCGTTGGTGGTCGGTTTGAGGAATCCTATAAGTGCCGGTGAGGATATGCTTGGAGCTCAGGGACCCTCAAAACCAACACATTAAAAACTGCAAGAAGCATTTGCAAGACGCTGTAGGTACAATCTGAAATGCAAGTTGGTTTGGGCGTGCCCGACGGATTACAGAGCTTCTGAGCCTCATAGTCCCTCTACTCCTCCCAGAGCGTCTAGAGCGAACCAGTCGGCTGGAAAGTTTGTGCTTGACACTTGTGAGAACCGGGTGGAACAGAGAACCAGCTCGATCGCGAGGTCAGCGAGTGGACCTGCAAGAAGCGCTTGTCCGATTTGAGAAGTAAAATTCATGATCACGTCAAAAAGGAGAAAACTGCGACCTTACTAATGGATTCCTTGTAGTTTTCTAGACTTACGCATCTCCTGGAAAGGTCTTTGTTTTGCTGCTGTCATTGCAGGATCTTGGCGCAGAATACCGCACCTACTTCCAGGTGCCCCAAATTTTGCAACATGCTGCTGTCAGCTTTTCTCAAATGTACTATTCCCATTCACCGTGAAGGATGCGCGGTTTGCGCATCATGGAGGGCTCCCTGGGACCAGAAAGAGGCTGATGAAGATGACCCAGAAACCGATTGCAACCCTATGCAACCCTACTTATCACACTTGAAATATACACTCCTTGAACAAATTATGGAAGTGAAAAACCATCGGAATATGGTCATCCAATGGGCCATGTCCCACTTCCATGATTGCTTCAGGGAGAGTAGGCTAGATGTGGTTTGTTATAGCCAAATTTGAGAGAGTTCCTTGTCTATCTCATTCCGGCATTGAGCGGAGAGGCTGGATGCCTGGTTTGCCACCTTAGCGGCCATCGCAAATGAAGGCATGTTGACATGTTGGGGGGGACAGGTATCTAAACACCTCATTCCGAGATGAAGGCCAAAATAATGGGTGCTTCCTTTTTTCATTAAATCATTTCAAGCATTGCATGTCCAACAAAATTCCTAAGACCTGAATGTCCTTCCCTATTCGTTAACATCATCATAAGCTTTTCATTTTAGTCTTCTTCTGCTTTCTCTGACTGCTCAGCCTTTTTTTGTTCTCTTTCCTCCCTGCCTCTAATCCTTTGCATGAATGAACTCCATTCTTTGCTTGATGATGGCCCCCGCATTTCCATGCATTAGTGTACCACCAACTGTGTGGGCGCAAGACTTCTCATGAGTTGATGGAGCATAGTATCATAGAGTCACGTCCATGACATGGCATGCTGCTTGTAGCGGTGTCGGTCGCTTGCATTGGTGCACCGGAGCGTTTTGGTAGCGACCGTCGGGATCTTTGGGTATGGCCTCGTGGCGGCCTGGAGACCAGATCTGCCAGCTGGCCGCGGCCATTGAGAGAGACTTCCCCTGCAGTTTCTTGGCCTACACGGTCTCATTGAAGGTTTGATTGGGGTTTTACGGCCCGGTGACTGCAGACTTCGTCGGCAGGGAACATGAAGACGGCTCAATTGTTGGCCGAGCCCAATCCGTGGAGCAGAGACAGCTCGAGAAGCCGCAGAAGGAAGATGACAAGTCGAAGGGGCATGGGCTATTGGCCAGGCCTTGTCATCATCTGTGCGTCATGTTGGGTGTAGTGTGGACCTCTTCTTCTGCCTTGTCCGGGCTTGTGCAGGCCTTCTTGGGGTCTGTGCGTTTATGCTTGGAAGAGCTGTGGGCACTGTGGGCCTTAATTTCTCCACTTTCAAATCTCCAGGTTTTGTGCGGGTTGTCCAGGCCCGCCATGCTTGGCTGCGCCGTGGACACTTTCTTTTCGCCTTGTCAGGGCTTCCTTGGCTTCAGGGTCCGGGTCTGTGTGCTTTCCTTCAGGTTCTATCAAGGTTTGTGTGCGCCGCCCGTCCAAGCTCTGTCAGCATGTGCATGTCCTTGGCCGCGTTGTCGGCCCTTTTTTAATCATCACCTTGTCCCCTGCTTGGCCGCATTTTTCCGTTTCTCACGCCACCGCCTTGTCGGGCTTTGTTGCTTTGACTGTGAATGCAGCAGTGATGCAGCATGTCCAATTTGATATTGTCAGTCTGCTCACCATTTTTTTTGCACACATGTTGCTTTCAAATGTTTCCTGCTGAAACTGTTTGGGGCCTATGCTGCAGCCTATGCTGGTGTAGCTTGATATGAATGAACAAAAAAAAAGCACTCAACGAAGTCAAAACGTCGTGTTTTGATGTTTTTTTTTTGGGGAAAATTTGTTTTAATCTTAGAGCATTTTGTTTGGGGCGTTCAAGTTGGGGGTACAATTGTTTGGATTCCTTACCTGTGTCAGGACAGTTGAGGAACGATCTTCTTGCTTTGTTGTTGGACCAATTGGAGGCACGTTTCACTCGGCTCTGAGAGATGCGACGACTCGAACCATTGCCACGGAGTTTCCTCACATCTTAGCAGGGTGGGGAGGACTGTGATGCTGCAATGCCAAGGCTCCAATACCACAGAAGGTCTCAGAAGAAATCGAACAACTGCGGACTGAACTGCAGAATGCCGCAAAAGTGACAAATCCTGATGATGAGATTCGAATTGAGCAGCATTTGCCAGAACCAGAGGTGGCACGTGTCTCGTTTGCAAGAGACGTGGGGTTATCATGTGCTCAACGCAACTGTTGAAATGTCCAGACTTTAAATGTAGAGTCAAGATGCAAATCCGGTATGTCGCAGAGTCCTGAACCTTTTGCTATCAGCAAAGCTCACCATTCACTGGCCCAGGGCCTCATATAGCTGTCGAGCACCTGGTGGTGGCCTTGTGATGCAGCGCAAGGAATGTTTGGACCCAGTGCTTTGAAGTCCTGGCTCTGCCATACGTGCAGAAACAGTGAAGCTGTGGGACTTGTTTAAAGAGTCCAGCACTCCGCGCAACAGTGCCCATATACGTTAAACAACTACACACACTGCAGTCCTTTGATTCTATTTTTGTTTTATGGGCGGAACTTTCTGAATAAGTATGAATACCCACTCAGTAACCTTGGCCTCGTTTCACTTTATCGAGGCACAAATCACCTGCGCCTCAAGGCGCAGTTGCTAGCTGAGAAAAGGAGCCTGTGCTGCTGTCAGAACTCATTTTTCATGGCATTGTTTTCACCGTCACTCCAGATTCTTGGAGGTGCGATCAGATGACATCCTAGCAAGCACTTCAGGCTTGTGGGGCCATGTGGGACCATTCCGGGTGGCTCATGTCGACCATGTTGACCAGTTAGGCTCAGTTAGGCACGTACCTGCAGGTTTGCATGAGGTTTCAATCCAAGCCCCTTGCTATCGAGTCTGCCCTTGCTATCGAGTCTGGGGCGTTGTCCAAGCCTTTGGCAATCCTTGAGCAGTGGTGATAAAGCGAATTGCCCAAAAGTGGTAGAAAGTTTTGACCGGTAAAGTGGATGCGTGGATGGCATTCTTGCAGGCCTGAGTGGTGTTGCTAGGTCTAGGTGGTGTTGATGACAATTTGGAAGGGTTGTGCCTTTGGCATTGTGTGTTGAAGCTGGCACAAGAAAAGTGTCGCAGGTTCTGAGGAACCCTTGGCCACGTTAGTGGTTGATGTTAGTATTGATGGTGGCGATTGTGGTGACGGTCGGCTACCAGAGGACCTGGACTGTTAAAGTCAGCGCAAATGACAACGAACAACCATGTGAGAACTACGCTAGAGGCAAGGCGCTACTAGGGGCTCCTTGCATCGCTACTGGGAGCAAGGACGAAGTGTGTCTTTATGCGTCCGTGTTGGAGTTCGAGGAGCTGAGCAGCACCCAGACCTGGCTGCGTTGGCTCCTCAACTCTCTTCACCGCTTCATGCTGGCACAGTGGGGTCCAGTGGCACGTCTCAAGGTCTGTTGGATCTTCTTGCTGAAGGATGATGTTTTTTGCAAATGGATCATTGCCTTGCTTGGTTGCTGCATTTAGCACAGGAGGCCGTTTGGTGGCAAACCTGGGATCGATAAGTCAAGGCATGTTTGTAGTTGATTGGTGTTGAGGGGCAGCGGTTGGCACTGGGTGCGAAATCGGTCCAGGTATTCAGCAGAGGGCTGCATGCTTGAATTCCCTCAAGGACGCAGCAGATCAGAGAGGAATTCAGGCCAGATTATGCAGACAAGACAGTCTTGTTACCTTGTTGAAGCTAAGCTAACCTTTTCCATCCTGTTTGGGTGTTCTGTATGTTTGGTTGTGTGGAGCTACAGCATGAAAGCACATCACAGCAAATCCGTTCTGATTTTGTCAAGAATGACCTTGCCCCAAAAGGACCATTCCGTTTGCCTGTCGGCTTTTACCCCCTCAACTTCCACGTGAGGCTTGGTTGACAATCTACTCCGTCTCAGAGGCGCAGCTTTTTGTGGCTGTGGTGCTGATCCATAATTGGAGGAGCGGATCATTTATTGGGTAGGTTAGTTTGCTGTTCGACGGCGTGCACATGGCACATAGATTCAAACCAACTTGAGCCCGGTGATTCTTGGCCAGGGAGTTTGTCACTCGGAGCTTCGAAACTTGGACTTGACTTAAAATGCAATTGCCCCAGGCTGAGCCTGTGCTTTGCAAGCCAAGGCAGTGGAAATTTGATCCTTGTCTTGGGGGATTTGCCGCTGGACCTGTGGGAGGAAGTTGAAGGTGGGCTGGGCAACAGAAGTGTTGCAGTGGAAAGGTGGCACTGTGCCATTAAAAGTTCGAGGTCAGATGCAGCGGCTGAATCCTAAGTCCTCAGAGACAGTTTTGAGCACCGTCTTTGGAAGCTACAACAGCTGAGGTCTGTGACTTGGACGGACTTACATGTTGTTGTGGGTAAAAAGGTTGATTATGCGGCTTCTCTTGGTTGTTGCACCGATGCCCGGACATGACATGAGCAAGTGTGTGTCTGTGTGGATGATAGCCATGGATTGCTCGATTCAAGGAGGGTAGGGCTTTGTCTTATTATAGCCTTTTGCAAGAACGGGGCAGTATGTGGTGAATGCCAAGTTCTTGTGCAACTCCCAGCCAGGTCCAACCAACCCATGGCCGTGCATGGCAACAGTCGCTCTGGGCAATTTGGAATCAAATGGGAAGGCATGCTCCGGTAGAGCCGTTTGTTATTGCCAACTGTGGTTGGCGCAGGGCCTACCTTCTACTTGCAAATCTTCGACATCGAAGAGCTCAAGCTGATGTAACAATCCAAAACTCAGCAATCAGTGCCATGGCCGACATCCTTGGATGGAGGCTGGCACTAGCTTTAAAAGATGGGATCAGTGAGGATGGTTGCTCCCCAAGTTCTGTAACTTTGAGTGCGGCAATGTCGTGCTGCGTCAAGGCCGGAAAGTGGAATGAAGCAACGCTGCTATTTGCACAGTTCAGACTTTTGTTGTTGTCTCCTACAATGGGGTCGTTCACGGTTGCTATTGGTGCGTGGAGGATCTCCAAGCTGTGGCAAGCTAGCCTAACACTTCTCCGCGGTTTGGAGCTTAGGCAGGTCCGTGCAAACACGATTCTTTATAACGCATGTGCCTCATGCGTGTCGTCCCTGTCAAACGCATGGAAACGTACAGCCTCGTTGCTTGAAGTACTCCTTGCTCGAGAACTGGAACCCACAACAGTGACCACAAATTCAGCCATTTCCTCACACACGAAGAGCATCAGGTGGCAAGCTGCCCTCCACCAAGGCCAAAGTACCCCGCGACCTGATGTTGTGGGTTGTAGTACCTCGGTTACTGCCTGCGAGAGGGGCCAGCAATGGCAAATGTCGTTACACATCTTGTCGCAAACGGTGGAAAGTGGTACTGCAAACATCATCACCTTCAATGCAGCGCTGAGCTCTTGCGATAAATGCGGGAAATGGCAGTGCGCGGCTCATCTCGTTTGTGAGGTGCAGAAGCGCTCGGCTCCAACAGTGACAACTTGCAGTTCCCTGATCTCTGCCGTTGGAAGCTTCGGTTTGTGGCGAGAAGCCTCACAGATCATGAAAGAGGTGGATGCAATCGCTTGCCGTCCCACGATTGTAACTTTCAGCTCCCTCATTACAGCTTCTGAGAAAGCGAGCTGCTGGGAACTCGCGGGTGAAATGCTGGGAGACATCAAACTTCGCAGTCTTGACATGACTGAAACGCCTTGCAGTGCTTGTTGCAGCGCATTAGAGAAAGGTGAGCAGTGGGAAAGAGCCAACATCCTTTTCGAGAATTTGGCTCAGACTCATGTGGAGTTCACAGACTTCACCTTCAATTCCCTGATCAGTGCATACACCACCCATCAATGGCAACGGGCCATACGACTGTTGGAAACTCTTGGCCATCAATCGATTCAGGCAACTGACATCACTTACAGTGCTCTCATTAGTTCCTGCCAAGACTCTTGGGAGCAAGCGGTTTCATTGCTTTGTTCTATGCAGACTTTCAGGCAGCAAAATGTAATTGCTTACAATGCAGCCCTGTGCTCCTGTGTCAAAGGCAGGGAAGCCCGCGCATTTGCCTTCCAGTTGCTGAAGGAGCTTGCCCGAAACCTGATGCAGCCCACGGTGGTCACATTCAATGCCCTTTTGGCATTTGGGACCCCCGACTCACCTCTGGTACTGCAAAGCCTCAAGCAGCTCCAGCACTACCACATACAACCCAACCTCATCACCTACAGCGAAGCCGCCCGCGTATGCGAGATCTTTGTCGTGCAATGCAGTATCAACTGGGCTTTTTTTTGCTTGAAAACTACTTATCGGTTTCTCTTTGGAAAAGTTTGGTAGCACTAGGGGTTGCTTCGGTAGTAGTGAGGCCGGGTGTTGATCGGAGGTGCTCATCGGGGCGTTCGGATAGTTCACTAGTTCGCTACTATTTCCTACGATGCATTCAGTCACCTCGATCTGAAGTGCATTTCCACTGCAGACTCGCAGAATCTGCTGGGCGTGAGAGGGTGCTTTCCTCGACTGCGCTCTCCTTGTGGTGCCGTGCGCATGTTAGCATTGTGCCGGCACCGCGGGGTTCCAAATCTGCGCCGCACCGATACACCGATACACCGATATCCCCCCAGCCCTGGATATCGGTGTATCGGCGCCGCACCGATATCCCCCCAGACCCGGATATCGCCGTATCGGCGCCGCACCGATATCCCCCCAGACCCGGATATCGGCGTATCGGCGCCGCACCGATATCCCCCCAGACCCGGATATCGGCATATCGGCGCCGCACCGATATCTCCCCAGATCCGGATATCGGCGTATCGGCGCCGCACCGATATCCCCCCAGACCCAGATATCGGTGTATCGGCGCCGCACCGATATCCCCCCAGACCCGGATATCGGCGTATCGGTGCCGCACTGATATCCCCCCAGACCCGGATACCGGCGTATCGGCGCAGCTCAGAAAAAACCCGCCATGCCATAGGACCTGGTGGTCGCATTTCGTGTCATTGTCGTGGCAGGTGCGGGAGGTCGGAGCAGTTTTGTACACTTCAATGTGCAGATTTGGTGGTGGGCAGCACTTTGGACATGGTGAGGGTTTTCAGCGCGTTCTGTTCTGGCTTCGTGGCAGGTGCTGTGAGCCTTGACCTTTGGACAAGTGTGGACACGTGGCTCGTTTTCCGAAGCTGGGAGAAGTTTCAATTTGATACTGTTTTCGGAAGTGCTCTTGCTGCGAAACGCTTTGGCAGGGCTGTGCGTGCAGATGCAGTGCTTTGTGGACCTTGAAGTGCAGATTTTGCGACAAGCGCAGTGCTTTGTGGACCTTCACACGGGCAACTGCCAAAACCTCCGATGAAGGCAGCATCACTACAGTCAAGACTAAGTAAGTAAAGTGAAGGAAACCTTCAGGAACGATAAGGTTCACAGAAAAAACGATAGCGTTGGGAAGAGTGCGCACTACAACACATAAGAGGCTTTGCACGTCGCTCACATGCACATTTCATGGCAGGCACAGTCTTGTGAAGGTGGAAGTGCAGATTTCGTGGTAGGCGCAGCGCTTTGTCACCTCGAAGTGCAGATTTCGTGGCAGCTGCGGCGCTTGGTGAACGTGCTAGTGCAAAGTTCGCGGCAGGCACAGCGCCTCTTGAGATCCAGAGGGGTGTTGAGATCCAGCTATATAGATCTAGAGGTCTAGAAAAAGCTAAGGGCTCTAGAGGCCCCGAGTTGTAGGGTTACATCAAGAGAGATCAAGGGACCTGGAGCTTTAGAGTCTAGAGGCCTGCAACTCTTGAGGCCCAGAGAGATCTTGAGATTGAAAGATCTAGCGTTCTTGAGGTGTACAGGTCTTGAGTTGTAAAACAGTTTCTGAAATCAACAAGTCCTATGTCGTCTCTCTATGAACATGCGCCGAAAATCCCAAGCCATGATTGTAAAAAGCCAAAGTTGAAGACCACCTCAAACAATCTGAGGTTGAAGCCACTGCCTACCCCCCAAAAAAGTAAAGAAAATAACAATACACCTGCGTTGGCAACGCGCCGCATGAGACAAGAGTGCCTGGTGTCTCCTCCTCCCCAGTCATGTTATATATTAAGTATATTCTGCAACATTTAGTTCATAAATGCACGCATTACCCAGACTGCCGATCTGAAGTCCTTTCTCACCCACAAATCTCAAGTCACCTGGACCCTTGTAGAGGTCTAGAGTTCTAGAGGTCGAGAGAGATTTAGGGGGTAGGCTGGGGCTTAGGAAAGATTTGAAGGCCTAGAGATCCAGAGAGATTTAGATTTAGAGGCCCAAAGGCCTGGAGATTTAGAGTCTAGAGAGCACACATATGACATATGAGAGAACATGTGGGAAAGCAAAAGCAGCTCTGTTTGATTTCTCTTGCCGGGATAATGTTTGTTGAACAAAATGCTGTATTTACTGTACCGGTTTCGTTTGAGGGTGGGTGTGCTTGGGAGAGCACACACTAGCTCAAAACCCTTAGAAAACACTGTAAATACCGTGCAAAATTTCAAAAACTGCTCTGAGAACTAGGCGAAACGCAATTTTTTGGATCTGTCTGTGCCCAGTCTCCATGTCCAATGTCAATGACAACAAATATATAACAGCTCTTCGTCTGCCCACTATCAATGTGCAACACCAATGATAAATATTATCATGTAAATCTCTCTCTGCCCACAATGAATGTAGCATCATGAGCGAATGAAGATATAATACTATACATCTCTAGATTCAATAGCTTTCCTCTGGATCTCTGGGAAAGTAGATTTCCTAGATTTGTGTATTTTCATTGAAGGAAAGCATTTGAAAGAAACACTTACATACATACTTATAGCTTTTTTAAAATACCATGACTATTTCCAGAGACCCAGAGGAAAGCTTTTGAAATGAACGCTTTATATTTTTCACAGAAGTGATCAGATCTAGAGGGAACCTTTTGAATTAGAAGTTTGTACATAAAGCAGTTTTAATATAGCAATGAATATTCCAAGGGATTACTTTAAACAAATACTATCTACTCAAAAACATAGTTTGTGTCTTATTCCCAGCACTCCTAGGGCAAAAAACACTGTAAAATATAGGGTTTTGTAACATGTGTGTTCTTAAACTAACTAAACTGGAATTAAAATAGAATTAGGCAAACTCAAATTAGAAGATTTCAATCACGATCCTTTTAACATTGATTGTGGAATTTGCTATTTATTAGATATTAGATTGCAAGAAAAATCATTTCCAAGTTCTCTTTAAAACTCATTGTGGAAACTAGTTCTTACAATTAGATTTTAGTCAAAGTCCTTTTCAAAGTTAGTGGTGGCTTTGATTTAATATCAGATTGTGTTTAAAGTCGATTTAAGATCAATTGTGGAAATTGTGATGCTTAACTAACTTGAATTGATTTTGTATCTGTTTGCTCCCCACTACAAGGCTACATCAAATAAAAGGACTTTAACTCACATCTAATTATAAGAATTGATTTCCACCATTAACTCTTAACTGAAAGTTAATTTTCACAATCAATTCTAAAAGGGTCTTGATTGATATCCAATACACAAGCAATTCAATCAAATTATGTTGAAAAGAACTCAAATTAAAATCTGAACAACAAGCAATTTCCACAATGATTTTGAAAAGGACATTAATTGACATTTAAGTAATGCCTAATTTCTAGAATGAAATACAATAGGATTTAATTGAAATCTAATTCAAAATCAATTGCCACAATGATCTTGAAAAGGCATTTAATCGAAGTTGAATTACACATTCATTTTTCTATGATTAATCTTGAAGAAATGTTAATTGAAATCTAATATAAACATCAATTTCCCCAATGATTTTAACAATGATATAAATGAAACTTAGTTTGTAAACAATCTACACTTAATCTTAAACACATTTTTAATAGAAAGCTAATGATAAATCAACTTCCACCAAAAATTCTGAAAGCGTTTTAATTGAAGTCTAATACCAAAATCAATTGAAATCCAATTTAACATCAAA
>CAXAMN010007358.1:240352-254882 GCA_963970005.1 Durusdinium trenchii | reverse complement strand
TGCAGCTGATATGAAAGGGCAATGTCAAAACAAGCCGGCCTGCCGCCCGTCAGGAGATGCGGTCAAACAGGAAACAAACATGCCACTATCACAGTGGGCTGACTCACGTGAGAGTGACTCTTTATAGACTTGTGCTTGCTACTTGAGTTTGAGCAGGGAAGGATTGAGGGTTGCGAACTTGAACGCGCGAAGCAATTGATTCGACGTGTGGACGAAGCAAAGTGCACCAAGGCACACAAGAGCGCGCTCCGCGTGGGAAAGCGTCTGTATATAACTATCCCCTCAATTGCTGACAGAAGCAAACTGACCGAAACAACCACACAGCAAAAGCAACGCCTCCATATGTTCCGCTGCCGGAGCGCGCGTCTGTGTAAGGCCGTGTTGTTGTGGCAAAACGCACAATGCAGAAGATGAGGGTATGAACAAAAGAAAGGCTGCTTCGGTTACAGGCATGCTCTACCTCAAACTCATGCGGTGAGCCACCGCGCTCCGGCCGCGGAGCGCGAGTGAATCCACTGGCCACAGGTCACTCAAACTTTCTTCAGCCATATATTGAATGTCCTTTTTCTGTCTTTGTAGTTAATTGTAGTTATGTGTTTGTGGTTGTGTGTCGTGGTTGTGTGCTGTGGTTGTGCGTTGTGGTTGTTTGTTGTCGATGTGTCTTTCTGGTTTGGTTGCTGTGTGTTGCGGATATGTCCTTGTGGTTGTATGTTTGTGATTGTGCCTTTGTCGTTGTGTTTGTGGTTGTGTGTTGCGGTTGTGTGCTGTGGTTGTGCGTTGTGGTTGTGTGTTGTGGATGTGTCTTTGTGATCAGACGCAGCACCAGCTACATGTCATGTGCATAGTTGTGTGTAGATGTATGTTTCACTGCAGCCGTTTGTGTTCATTTGGGATTCTAAAATGTGTGCCTAAGCTTTGAGTACAACCTTTGGGACTGTGACTTAGGGTCACTAAAATCTCCGTTCATGGTAGCGGAGCTAAGACCCAGCTACCGTCTGCGGATCGAAGGTTGCCGAACTGCATCGGTTCTGGCGCCGGAGATCCGTGAATACAAGCATCACTTGCAGGAAAGCCGGACTGCTTCAGTCCTAGGCTAGCAAGTCAACATGGCACAACAGCCAGGAGCACAGGCGCAACCCGCAGAGCAATTAGCGCAAGGACAGAATCAACTGCAACGAGCAATGGCAGGAGCATACACCCAGTAAACGGCTATCGCGCAAGACAGATCAGAACTGAAAGGCGTCCCAAAGCCTGACAAGTTCAGTGGACAGACTGGTACCTGGGACTCATGGTACTTCAAGTTCAAGACTTGGATCGAAACAAGTCACGAGAATGCAGGAAAGTGCATTCAGCTCCTTGAGGAGCACCAAGATACAGAGATCAATGAGACATCTCTGGAAGATGATTATCCTGAAGGAGCCGAGCTTGTTTCAGCTCCGAAATTGTCAAGGATACCCCAAGAGGTCAACACTTTGGCCTGGAGGCATTGCGACGATGGATCGCCAAGTATAATCCACAGAACCCACAAGCAAACTCGGCGCTGCTGAAGAAAGTCTTGCGCCCACCGCAATGTGCATTAGACAAACTGCGAGAAAGCATTGAAGCCCGGGAAAACATCAGGCGCAAGTACGAAGAGCGAAAGAAGAACGCTCTTGATGATGATGTTGCCAGGAGCTGTCTGCAACAGATGTGTCCAGCAAAGCCCCAAGACCACCTTGACCTCCAGAGCTCAAGACTCACGGACTATGACATCATGAAGTCAGAGATTTTGGACTATCTCGAGAACATCGAGAGCCGAAGAGAAGCAAACACAGGATCAGCGCCAATGGATGTTGATGCATTGGCCGCAGCTGCCAGCCAAATGCAAGCTTCACTTGCGAGCTTGGCAAAAGCCGAAAGAAAAGGCAAAGGTAGCTCAAAAGACGGCAAAGGGAAAGGAAAGAGTCAAGATGGAGGCAGGAAAACGACAAAGGTAAACAGAAGGGAAAACGTTCGAGTTGGTCCAATTCCCCATCATGGAACAATTCATGGAATTTGAACGACTGGTACAAGAATGACTGGACAAGGAGTTCTGGTTGGTACTCCAAGAGTAAAGGCAAAGGTGGCAAAGGTAAAGACTCTAAAGGTATGGGGAAGAGTTAAAGTAAGAAGATCAGCCCGAGCCCGAGTATTCCGCTGACATCGCCACTCTCTCTGCCCCGGAGATGGAGAAAGCAGCGCCTGCATCAGTTTGCCAGGGAGCAGCCAAGGCGAAAGCCAAGGGTGACACCAAGACAATCCAAAGAAGCAGTCATGAACCAAGCCATCCAACGATCCAAAAGGCCACTGAAGAGGCCGAGGCTCAAGGCAAGGCAGCAAATCAGGCAATCCTCGAGCGACAGGAGGAGATGAAGCAACTGCGAGAGCAGTATACCGAGAAGGAAAGAGAAGCCAAGATCCTGCTAAAGAGGCCAACCAACCTCCAGCCGCGCCGCTTCGGCGCCGGCGGAGTCGCCAAGGCTTGCAGCAGATTTGGAATCAGGCATGGACCCACGATTGGTGAAGAAGAAGGAGAAGAGTCGCCATCGTGCTGAGCGACGTCGAGTTGCAAGCGCCCAAGGTCGCATTGAATGTTGGCGCGAATACGACGCCAACTGCCCTGAGGAGCTCGACTACTATGAGATCGCTCGTGCCAAGGGTACTGGTCGGCTTCAAGCTTGGGGTGATGAAGATGACAATGAAAAGTTTGAGGAAGCACCTCAGCCTCGAGGTCGAGAGAAGGCCCAGAGGCATCGTGGCGGCAAGAAGCCAACAAAGGCAGAGAAGGCTGAAAAGCCAAAAGGAAAACAACCCAAGATGGAAGATCTCTCCACCACCGAATTGGCGGAGTTGAAGCGGGAGAGTCAGGAATGGACGACTACAAGTCATCCAGCCCGCACTGTCATTGAGAAGGCCCTCACTGCCGCAGGTTTCAATCCAGACGACTATGTGGTGATGAAGCACAGTGGTCGTGAAGGTGAAGGAGCAGCCAGTGCGCCATCCCTCACAGCACCAGTCATGGAGACCATCAACCCCATGGATGTGACAGAGATTGAAGGACTTGATGGTGTAGAACTTGAAGAAGAAGCTGAAGAAGATGAGAATGGCACAGAGCCAGCTGAGGAGGACGATGATGGCGAGCAAGATGAAGAAAAGTCATCAGAAGAGGAAGATGATCCCGCGTCATGGCTCGACCACATGTGAACAAGCGTGTCCTCAGTTATGAGGAATGGGTCGCCAAACTCACAAGGACAAGAATGGCCGCAAGTTGGCCGCAAGTTCATGGTATGCCATGCGTGCCAAAAGGCCTTGAAGTGTGACAATGATTCAGGATTGTGGAAGCATCGCAAACTGATGTCCTGCGAAAGTGCTCAACCAATAGGCGAAAGTGCTCAACCAGTGGGCCAAGGAGTGGACCGTTCAGAAGAAGATCAAGGCATCCAAAGGAAGCCGAGGAAGTCCTACTTCCAAGAATGCCCCACAGCACGTGGCGGATGCTGACATGGTCTTGGATCCTGATGAGGTCGCAAAGCACCTCAAGATGAAGGATCCCAACTGGGAGAGCTACAAGAAGGCATCGCCCTTCTACATGACTTCCCAGACGCAGAAGATGACTGCTGAACAAGATGGGGGAGAAGATACAGGCCCAAAGATTCCAAAGCAGAGGCGCATTGCAAAGACACCTCCACCTCCTGAGAAGAAAGGGAAGACCAAGGAGGAACTTCTGGCCTGGTTCAAGAGTTCGCGTGAAGAGCATATGGAACGATTCCGCCAGCCAGAAACCAAGCAGGAGGAAATCGAGCGAGGCTCCACGGCAGACGCCCAGGTTGAAGTCCCGCTCTCCGGGCAAGAGCCAAACTGCTTCGGTTCCGGCTGCCTCCGAGAAAGGCCGCGAGAAAGGCAAGCAAAAGCAGAAGAAAGTACAGCTGACTCGAGCTGTCAATATGTGGCAAGCCAAGATGCCGCTCGTGAGGCCAAGAAGGGAAAAGGAAAGCGGTATCCAACACCGACAAGTGAGCCAAGTGAAGGTGAAGGTGATCCATTGGCCCTCAAGAGTTTGGAGTTGGCACCCATCGAAGCTCCTATGGCCCATCAGGCGACTTTGGATTCAGGCCCAGCCACCTCCTGTATTCCAGTCGAACTCGCCGCATCATTGGCCTGTTCAGCCTGAAGGCACGAATTCGAAGATCTACAAGACGGCACCAGGCGAGATGGTGAAAGATCTTGGCAAGATCAATGCCAAGGTGACTATCGGGATTGGCAATGGAGCCCACACGGGACGGTGCAGCTTTCGAGTGATGGCGAGCAAGACTGGAGGACTCATTGCTCGCGATGGGAAGAAAATCGCGATTTCCTTTTGCAACGGAGTGCCGATCGTGTTCTACCATTTCATCCGGCACCGATGTGGGTAAGTCCGGTCATGGACGAAGAGGCCCCGGCAGAATTTGAAGCCGCTGAGGCCGAGCCAGGTGATGAACTTCCATCTGGTCTCAAGATCAACGCTCCAATTCGCCCAACGCGAAAAGAGCTTGAGGAACACTCAGTTTGGCATTTTCCTTTTCGTTCGTGGTGTGAGGCCTGCATTAGAGGCGAGGCCAAAGCCAATCCACACAAGCGGGTGGATCATTCTGACGAAACCAATCCAGTAGTAACTGTAGATTACTGTTTCATGAATTGAATTCATGAACTGATGATGTAGTCATGGATGAGAAGACATGCCCCAATCCTAGTTGTCAGGGATCGATGGACGAAACACTTGTTCGCCCACGTGTTGCCCTATAAAGGTGTGACCAAAGGACCCTTTGGATCAAAGGTACTCCTGAATGACATCAAGAAGGGGGCCTCCCTTTAGCAAGGTGTCATGTATCCATTCCACCTCCCTGTGCAAAAAACGGAAGATTTTGGCTCTCGAGGTATCGAGCATGGAACTCTACTGTAGTCTGGGTCGGTGTGTTGTTCAGGCGGGGGGGGAGAAAACACAAGCATGGGGCTCCCAGTCTTTGTCCCTAGGAGCGGCTGCAGACCACAATGTTTATCGGTGGTCAAGGAACAACCATGGGGTACAACGACAACAGCGGCAGCTACAACTACAATTGCTACAAAATGCGGTGACAGCAGTCGGGTAAAAGCGTTAATGCCATCATTATCACTATTCTCATTTTTTTTGTGTTGCTGGGGCTGGCACGGCCAGTGCGACCACTAGTTATTTGCTAGTGGAAGTAGTGTGGCTAGTTGTGTTTGTTACCACTTCTGTTGATTACCCGAGTCGCTACCTGTAAGGGTTTGTTTTTCGGGAAAGAGTTCGAAGACCAGCGTGTGTATTTTTGTTTCAGCACCTTCTGGGGACAAAGTAAGGCGATGTTGTTGTTGCTGGTGGTGGTTGGCTGGTTGCTTTAGACAGTAGCGTCCAGCAGGAGAAGTAGTAAGCTGCAGTAGCAACAGCCGCTCCCGCGGTCATTGCAATTGCATCGGCAGCGGCAGCAGCAGCAGCAGCAGCAGGAGAAGTACCTGTAGCACTTCTGTTTTGGTTGTTGTTGCTGTGTTTCTAACTCTCCTTCTCTGTTCAATTTTTTTCAACTTCTCGTTCTTGTTTGGTTTTGGCTTTGCTCGGCCCTTTGTTGTTCCAAGGACAATGCAGGCATGTCGCCCATGGACATAGCTGTGAAGGTTCAGAACCTTTCCATCCAGCGGCTGCTGGAGGACGTCGGCAAAAGCCGCCAATAGCTGTCAAAAAAACAGAAATCAACTCCGGGTCTTCTTGTCAATCAAATCATGCTGTTCACTACAACCAAGACTGCTTTGTTTGGGGCATTGGCTTTTGGCTGTAACCTCCCATTGTTAAAAGGTTGGTTAATTTGTGGGCCAGTTCAGAGTCTTCGGGTGCCAGGATAGGGGGGTTGAGCTCCAAGCCTCTTTGGAGCAGAAAGGGCGAGAGAGCGCGTGGTTGCTAAAGGCTTCTGAGTTTCTTTGCTGCAGGAAAGTTTATAAGCTTTTACAAACTTCTGAGTTTTGCTATGCAGTTTGATGTTGATAGAGTGCTTTGTGAGCAGCCTTTGGCGAGTGGGGCTGTGCTTAATGCTGGAGGCAATGCATGCCATGGATAGGTTTTTTAGGAGCCATCGTGATAATAGTGGTCTGGCAGATTTTTTGCACGCATCATTCGCTTGGGTCTCTTGAGGACTTTTGACGGAATAACTATATATATATATATATACAGTAATGTTGTGAATACTTTGCCTGCTGTGCACTGTCACTATGCATGCAAGGCACTCTTCCAAAAACGCTTGCTCATGGGACACGGCCTACAAAGATGCCCTCCCATGACTTGCATGATGGCAAGCTCCTATTCCAAGAGCAAAGTGCACCGGAACGGCTGAGGTTGAAGCTGAGGAAGCAACTGGGCACCACTTTGAAGAGCACAGTTCACTTGGCAGATTGGCACGGAACAGAAGTGGTGGTGAAAAGCGTCAAGATGGAACGCAGGAGCGGAAGAATGATCGAAAACTCTTGAGTTTTCGATTGATGTGGCCAAAAAGATAGCTACATCTACATAGCTTTTCACCATGAGGTGGTTCAAAGAGTCGTGGGCTTGTCTGAGTGTTGGGATGGGATGAAACCTCCACCGAAGGGCTTAAAGATCACGGTGCGAAAAAGAGGACACCTGAATCGCTGCTGTGCGTTCGGACAGAACCCCCCGTTGTCTGAGACAGTTTCTAGATGGTCAGCTTTGGCAGGAGAATGCTCACACATGTGTCAAAGTCAGCAAGCCTTTGCAAATCACTGGGCGTGGATGCGGAGCAGCCGGAACAGATCTTTGAGGCGCGGTAGTTGCAATGGGTAGAAGTTCAGTCGAAACAGGTCAGGGGTGGAGTTTGGCACTATAGTTGCTTAGCACATCCTGTAGCGTTTCCACATGTTTCCCTGGGTGATACGGAGGAACATCTTGAGGATGAGGAGGACGAAGACATCAAGCGAGCTTGCGAGGAGGACTGTGTGACATGGAATAGAATAGACGCCTGCGATGCTGTGTTTGTTTTGAGTCATTATGTGATATGTATATATATATATATGTGTGTGTGTGTATGTGATATGTATAAGTAACAGCGTGCAATGCCATAGTTGCATGTGAAACTATAGTTTCTTTTCCATTCGCCCGCTCTAAGGGTCCCGAGGATTGACACGTGTTGGCCGCGGATAGGTTGTAGACTGTAGACATCATATACATACGTATAGTTTACCCATTGTGCTTTTGCAGGTGTACACATTTGTTTAAAGTATGCATATATGTATATATGTATATGTGTGTGTATTTTCGTTTGCGCTGGAAAGCGCGAACGAGGAGCTTCTCCGTGAGATTGAACTCGTTGCTTCCTTTCGCCACCCTGACTTGGCACCGTGGGTCGCGGTTTTTGGACTTTCATTCTTTCATACTACTTGAAGACTTGTCCGTGTCAGAAGTGCTAGCCGCTACCCAGTATATAGTGCATTCTTTATGTATTTTGCCAAAGGGTGTTTGAAAGCCCGTGGTTTGGGGCTTAACTTCCACTACTCACTACTTGGAACACAAAAGTGCTTGTCCTTGCAATTGCATACGGTTTGCCTGCTAGAAGGTCGTCCGCCCAGCAGATGCATAGATGCCTAGGTACTCTTCCTGGGTGCTTGCTTGGACCCAGGGCAGCCTGTCATGTTTGTGACCGAGTACATGCCAAAAGGCCGGAGAGAAACACGAGTGACAGGAGAGACTCCTTGACTACATGAATGGACTGCCCAGCTGCAGCAATGTTTCTCGTGCCTCAACTGCTCGAGGTGACGTTGAAAGGTATATGGCCCAGATGCGAGACAAGAAGCAAGTTGCCTACTATTGCCCCCCCTTGTCGCAGACAGTGGCTTGGTAACAATAAGAGAAGCGGGATGAAGTTGGGTAAGCAAGCAAATATTCCGAGGCGATGTAAAATGTAGTGCCCTGGCTTCCTCCATTGTTGGACGGATGCGAACTACTATTGCTCAGTTAGTTTGCTTGTGGGCTTTCATGTTAAGCTCTTGACCACATTCAAATGAGGTTGGCTGGTGCTGCGCAATTGCTCGCGCTTTGGCCTTTTTGCACAAGTTTCCAGTCCTCCACAGAGTGCTTGGGCAATTGTGCAATTGGTGTGGGCATTGCTCCGAATTTGCAAGTATATAACCGAATCCTTGGCGACCTGCCAATCTTGTCATTTGTCCAGTTCTAGACGTTGCTGACATTCATCAGGGGCTCTTTGCGGCCTGGAAGTTCAGGCTCAGTGACCTTTGCTTGGCCAATGAGGACTTAAAGCCCATGAACCTCCTCCTTACCAGCACGCTCGATGTAAAGGTTTCTGACTTTGGCACTGGCACTCTTGCTTGCATTATTTTTGGTGCCCAACCGATTGTTTAGTCTGACCTTCACAACTCCACATTCCACACATAGAAGAGATAGTGATAGAACTGCTATTTGGCAGCTCGTCCTTTTGCGAAACCAAGGCAGGCTGGTGAGCAAGACGTCTGCCGCTGTGAAGCTTGGCTGCTCATAGCCTTAAAGATGGGCCTTACGGTCCAAAGCGGGTTTGAATCGCATCTCCTAAGTTCTCGAGCAGCTGTTTTGGTGCCCTTGCCTTACCTTACCTCAAACAGCCAGTGATATCGAGCTCTGATTCATACAGCAATTGGAGCAGTTATATATAAGTTATATAGCAGTTAGCCAGAAAACACGAAATTGTACCGCAACTTAAAGAGGGGGCGAACACACAAATCAAGTGAGTTCCAAAGATTGTCGTCGAAGGCTGCTGATTGGGCGCAGCTGTAATCTGAGGACAGAAGTGACCAGCGCGCTCACTATGGGGACAGTTGGAACCTTTTCCTACACAGCTCCTGAAATGATGAGATCTCCGCACTACAATGAAAAGGCCACGCTGCGACTAAATCAAGGCTTTTTGTCACCTTTGCTTGTTCAAGCTGGGCAGAAGGGAAATGAATCCCCTGACAAGCACAGCAGTCACACAATATGAATCTAGGTTGATATATCCTCTATGAAATGGGGGGGGGTCATCCCCCTCTATAAAACGTTTTATGTATTAACTTTTGGGGGATACACCCCCCTCATTTCGTAGAAAACAGACTGTTTCCAGGATGGTGAGTGATTTTTGCACCCCGCCATTTCATAGAAAGACAGACAGACTGTTTCCAGGATGGTGATTGATTTTGGGCTGTGGAATCAAGATGTATGTGAGCAGTGCTGTTCAGAGATATAGATGTTGTTTGAATCCAGATTGGAGACAAGAAACTTTTAGATGAATTTTCATGAACCAGAAAACAGGAGCCATTTGGCAACAACAAGCAGCTGGAAACACAAGCAGTGAGTGGCTGGAGAGATCTAGAATGATCTAGATCTATGTAGAGAATAGTAAATTTTAAGCAAACTTCAGCATCAGTGCCAAACTTCTAGCCTGCTTGGGCTTGGCCAGAAACCACCATACTATAAAGTGGCAAGGCTTGACCTTCCCAAGGTCCATAAAGCTGTTGGCAGAAGCTGTGCTGCAAGGACTTGCGAAGTCTCTTGGACCCTTATGGGTCATTTGGGTATATTCCCGGCAGGTCTAGTAGGCAACAAGCACAAGGGCAACGACAAGCAGCTGGAAACACAAGCAGTGCAGCGGTTGGAGAGATTTAGAATGGCCTAGGTCTATGTAGGGAATAGTAACATTTAAGCAAACTTCAGCATCAGTGTCAACCTTCTAGCCTGCTTGGGCTTTGCCAGAAACCACCATACTATAAAGTGGCAAGGCGTGACCTTCCCAGGGTCCATAAAGCTGTTGCCAGAATACACCCAAATAATCACCCATGAGGGTCCAAGAGACTTGGCACGTCTTTGGGGCACAGCTTCTGGCAACAGCTTTATGGACCCTGGGAAGGTCAAGCCCTGCCATTTTATAATATGGTGGTTTCTGTCTCTTGGGTCATTTAAGATCATGTCAGTATAACCTACTGTAGTAAGATCTGGAGGGCAACTTGCCTGGAATGTACAAGGCCAACAACAACCACCTGCAATCAAAAGTAGCGCATGGAGAGATGTAGAGATATCTACAGGGTAAAAGTATAAGCAAATTTCAGTTGGTAAAACATCCTTTCATGTATCCCTGTGCCACAAATGGCATTGAGAGTTTGGAGTTTCTGGAAGTCCTTCTTGATGTCCTTTGCTCTTTCTATGTAGGACCGTTTCTATGTAGGAACGTGTGGCCATTTTATAGTGCTACTCATGTATGTTGGAGATGTGTTTTGAGGTCAGCCCCCCTCAATTTATGAAACTCTTTGTGATGTCACTACTCCTCGTTTTATAGCCAGGCTCCTGGTGCCGAGGTCAATGCACACCGTTTTATAGCTATAAAATGGCTCCCTAGACCCCCCCCCCCGGAAAATCAACCTAGATCAATATGAGATGAGGAAGTGGCATTTTTCAAGTTGCTCGCAGAAATTGTGGCTGTAATTAGAGCATTGGTCATTGTGCCGACTCACGCTTTTGAGATGCGCTGCCGTGAATGATAGTTCGAGTTCCAAAGCTGCTTTTGTTGTGCATAGTCGCAGGTTGACATCTACGCTTTTGCGCTCATCATGTACTTCTTGAGCTCCGGCAAGACCCCTTTCTACTACATACATCCGCAGGAAAGGATGTGCACGACCACTGCTGCATCACTAGACTCATACTCTGTAGTCACCCAGGAGTCAAAAGAAGAAGAGATCTTTGCCAGCTAAGCCGCAAAGCAAAATCGCCGGCAAAACGATTGGCCTATAGACAGATGATAGACATGCACCGATGGTGCAAGCTATACAGTGCGACGTCACATCGTCTAAAGCAGCGCTCACACATCGCCCTGCCAAAATGTAGGACTTAGTTGAGCTCTACGCCGCGGGTGAGGAGCCTCGCCCGGATGCGAGTGATTGTCACACAGCATTTCGAGGCACGCAGTGTGAAAAAGACAGTCTATATATGCATGGTCCCCTCATTCGGTTGGGTGACGCAAAGCTCAGCCACTCACTGCAGCTTTTTGAATTGTCCATTGTTTTGTCCCTGTCACCAGGCCTTGTTTCGAAATGCTGGGCTGCGAAACCCGATGACCGACCATCGGCTGAAGAAGTGCTGCGGACCCTGCATGAGATAAATGCAGGCAGGTATTGGCAAGCCGCATTGGCATTTGGAAGGTGAGACTTCCTTGATTCTTTTGGCCTGAGTTCATTGACGTCCTTGCTGGGACGCACAAACATAAGATTTGCGATTTGCAAAGATCCCCTTCACCCTTAATTAGATGCCATGAGATCAAAGATGCTTTCATGATAGACGGAATGAACATCGCCAGGGGTCTCTTGCTGCTCCACCATGTGATGGACAAGTTCCGGTAAGCATGCTGCAGCTTGCTGACAATTCTCGGCTGTTCATGCGCTGGCGAAGCCCGGCGAAGCCCCAATTGCACGATTTCTAAGTTGGAATGCAGATGACAAGAGCCACAAGAGCCACATTATGGAGGGCTTATCATTTTCAGATATATGCATTCACGGGGCATAATTGAAAAAGCTTTGAGAAGACAGGCCGAGCCCCCAAATGTACCTTTGCAATCGAAAGTTCTGATCTGACTTTACTTCAGTTGAGATGGAGAAGCCGGTCCAGCCCACGCAGACAGTCCCACTAAGGAAAGGAAATCGGCCGAAAAGAGGTCTTGGACCGGCTGCCCATCCTAACGAGTTTTGAATCTTTTTGTCTTCCGGTAATGCAGATGTGAGACCTGTAGCACCGCTGGTGTAGCAGGGCTGCTGCGGCGGGTCCTTCGCGCAAGGTTGCAATCAAATAGAGGTGCTGCAAAAAAGGGAACCTGAGTGTTGCTTTGTCAATCCCTTGTGCACTCAGTAAGTAAATAGCCAACTCACTGGGCTGCCTGGTATGAAATGTGTTTGGGCATTTCTCTCAGTGGAGGGCCGTGTTCACAAGACTTTGTACAAAATCACTGATCAGAAGACTAACTAATGACGAGTGTTTCATAGACATCAGCGTCAGCACACCCTTTTTCATCCTCAGATCTAGTGAACCTGATGACGTGCTTCACACGATGATGACATGGTTCAACCTCCCTCCCATGGGATGTTGTGCTGTCAAAGATATAATATAATAATGGTGTCGTCTTGTGACATGGTTGAGAACCCTCCACAAAAAAGAAGGCAACTGATCAGTCTGTGGGCTACTGACTGTTTGTAAGTATATATGTACATGGGAGTTGATCGAAAACCCCGTGTAAGGAGTTTTATATAAAACAGCCTTTCAGATGTTGTTAGAACCATCCGCGAAGGATTCGCGATGAGGTTCGCGAAAGTATCTTTTTTTTTCCTCGAAAGATTTATCGAAAGTCATCGCTTTCATTGTTTTCCTTTCTACCGGACTGACAAAGAATAGAAACGCAAGGCAATCCTCCGGCAGAGCCAGTGGGCAGAAGTGTCCCCATATGTCACAGACTAACGAACTGAAGCCTCAACATTTCCGTGCCGAGCCCTTGCAGTGCGTAAAAGATTCTCCGATTCCTGTCCCCACTGTCACAGACTAGCAATCTGGGTAGGCACAGCCCTGACGGTGAGGCAACGACCTGCAGCTGCTCTGACGGGCTGCGCAGATGTGTGCAAATGTTACGGCTTCCCGGGGAAAGCACCAGTGAAATTTCGCGAAAGATCCGCGAAAGCTTCGCGAATGTGCCGCTAAAGCCTAGGTTCCCAGCTTGAGGCCCCACAACATTCCCCAAGCTGCATCACCCTGTGTTGGTAGCTAGCACGAGGATTGGGTTGAGTAGTGCCTGACTCTATTTGGCACAACTCATGATTTCAGGATAGTTGAAACCCTCTTGAACACTCAGAAAGAGTGAATATGAAATTCTAATCACGAAAGGTGTTCCCCGAGGGGATACATACCTAGAGTTTGTTTTGTGAAGCACGTCAATTCTCTCCTGGGGAGCGTCTTCGTGAGCCTCTTATGGTTTCAGGATAGTTCAAATCCTATGATGTTCCGATTCAATGCTCACCGATGATCTGAGCCATGGGGCAAGTTTGTTTTCCTAAGAATCTTTTTGAACATTTCGAGAGCATATGTTTGAACATTTAGAGTGCATATGAACATATATTTACGAAAGGTCGCCTCCGAGGGGATAAATCACCATGTCGAACATTGCATTTTTGTTCCTACCTCTCGCGTTCTCTTCTCTTCCCGCTGTCCTACCTTTCGTGTCTCCCTCCTCTCAAGTGACCCTGAGTAGCTGTGGAAACGTTCAACCATCTACTGGGGTCATGCTGCAAGATGTCTCTCCCTATGTTGTGGTACTATGACATGTTCCGGCTCATGTTGGCTAGACATGGTTGTAGGACCATGCTTCACGATGAGGCCGCGAAAGATCCGCGAAAGATATTTTTTTCCGCGATGAATGGCCATTCCAGGATGAAAGAATATTGATCAACCACCACATATATATATATATTATTTTTTTTGAAATATATTTTCTTGTGTTAAACAATATATAAGTAGATAATGCATGACCCTTTTATTTATCTCAACAAATGTTGAGAGAGAAGAACAGAGGTGGGCGAGGGATGCACAACGTTTTCTTTGGTGTATCGTGGTTGGATCCCTCTCCTACAACCGCTGCCAAGCACACAAAGCCCTCCGAGAATCGATTTCTAGATTCTAGCTGTCACCAATCATAATTACTGGCCATGATGTAGCTTTGAACGTTCACACGTGTGCGACTGACATGTTTGCCTTGTCATGGTGAGCCAAAATCAAAACAGCAAAGGCATGTGCCTTGACTGTGCCCTGCCTTAGTCTACTCATCATTGGTGGCGCCAAATAGGGTTTGTCGATGTCTGTCGCGTACCCATGCGTCCCACTTAAGCCATCTAGATCTCAGGTCTATGTGTACAATGTACAAACATATACTGTATACATGTAGACATTTTGCAGGTCATCAATGCAAAACCAAAGCAAAACAATAAAAGGACCGGACAACCCCACATGATAAGTTTTACAAATTTCAGATGTATATGAAGCACATGGGAGACGGAGTAGTGAGATGAAAAGTCAAGAACGAAGTGTGAGGAGAGAAGGTATATGAGGCGGCTGTGCTAAGACGTGTAGTATAAGTGATGATGTGATGGACGAGGATGAGAAGGAGGGGAGGGAGGAGGTGTGTGTGTGTGTGGTAAGATGGCGTGCGTGTGTGTGTGTGTGTGTGGGTGTGTGATAAAGTGTCTGATGATGTGATGAACAAGGATGAGAGGGACGAGAGAAAGAGAGAGAGAGAGTGAGTGAGTGAGTGAGTGAGTGAGGTGAGTGAGGTGAGTGAGGTGAGTGGAGTGAGTGGAGTGAGTGAGGTGAGTGGAGTGAGTGGAGTGAGTGGAGTGAGTGGAGTGAGTGGAGTGAGTGGAGTGAGTGAGTGGAGTGAGTGGAGTGAGTGGAGTGAGTGGAGTGAGTGGA